>LZPO01087498.1:59160-70730 GCA_001675575.1 Neotoma lepida | reverse complement strand
TGTGAGAAGCTATATACAAGATACGTATCTAATTTTATGCCTAATATAAGTCGAATCCCAAATACACAAAGTAATCTCTAAATTTAAAAACAGAAAGAAACAGCTCCTGAAACACCTGGATTGAACAGGCCTTCTCTGCTATGCACTCTTGCCGTGGTGCTCCATGCTGCTGCAGGTACAAAGAAACGGGGAAGTGATCATAGATTGAACCCTTGGAAACCATGACTCTGACTAAACCATCTCCCTTTTAAAGTTGATTTGTCTCAGGTATTTGTTATGGTAACAGGAAACTGATAAACACAAGGCTTCATTAAAAAAAACTGTTTCTACACAAGTACAGGTTAAGAACTCTGACACCACCATGTACACAGACTTATGCTGAACAATTAAACAAAGGAGGGTTGGACTCAGAATTTTCACTCTGGGATGGAAGTTTACAGAGAGGCAAAATGAGGCTAGAATTATTCACAATAGAAGCAGGGCAAGAAATGGACCAGATGAGGCTTTTTTTTGGTATCAGAGAGTGAAGAAATGCTAAGATGAACACAAAATACAGGATCTGTCACATCAGAGGGACCTAGGAGTCAACTGAAATGCTCTCAGTGGTCAAAGCTGGCATAACACAAGGCACATTTGCTACAACCTGCCTTAGTTCCTATTCTGTTGCTGTCTTTAAATTCTCTGGTAAAAGCGATTTAAGAACGGGTTTACTGCAGCTCATCCCTCATGGCTACAGCAGAAGCTTGAGGTAGCTGGTCACATCACATCCACAGTCACGAAGCAGAGAGGGAGGAATGTGTGCTCAGCTCACTCCCTCACCCCAACCCCAACCCCTTTTATATGCAGTCGAGGATCCCAGGCCCCACCTTCAAGTGGGGACACCCACAATGGGGGGGGGTCTTCCCACCTCAACCTAATCAAGATAATCTTCCTGAGGAGTGCTCTGCTGCTCATTTNCCAGGTGATTCTAGATTTCATCAAGTTGACAGTTAATTGTCATGCAAAGTATGACACACATATACTTGAACCTATACTGAAGCCAATGATTGGTAAACCTCCGTGAAAAACAATTCCAGATAATTAATAAGTACTCTACTCCCAAACAGATGGAGCATAACTTCCCAGTCCTTAATATGGGCTGTATGTATGTGGTGACTTCCTCCNAGCTAGTATGGAAAGTGGATCAAAGAGTATCTTTCCAAAAGAGGAGGCTCACAAGCCTTTCTTAACCAAGTGATCAATATCTCAATATCAACAGCNATGTCACNTGCAGCATATTCTTTATNCTGTGATGTGATGACAATTATGNCACAACCTTGTGTCCTTCTTCCCAAAGACCATAGCTCAATCCTTATGAGGAAGATCANCAAACAATACACTAAAGAAAAATAGGCAAAACACCTGAGTACTGCTCCTAAGAACTGTCAGGACATCAAAGACAAGGAAAGTGTGAGAAACTGTCTTCTCCAACAGAAGCCCAAGAAAACACAACAACTATATATAACATGAGGGGCACTGAGTGGCTCCTGGAACAGAAAAAGAACATTCAAGAAAACTGAATAAGCATGGACTATAAATAAAATGTATTAATGTCAGATCATTAATGATAACAGGTATTCTATACTTATATGAATGTTAATAAGAAAAATTGAAGGAGAATATGGGAACTCCCCTTATTATCTTCATAAATTTTTTATTAATCTAAAATGTAATTAAAAGCGAAGTTTATTCAAAGTCAAAGGAAAAAAAAATAAGAGACAAATCCATCTGTTCATTACCAGGTTTGTATAGAACAAGATAAAAGGACACATTGAAGATGAAAAAAAACCACATTTATCAGCAAAAATAAACACAGATCACTATCTTTTTCTTAGAAAAAGGTCTTTTCCCTCATTTCTTAAGATACCTAGAGTTTTTTAAAGATAATCAGGAAGGACTGTCAAGTCTTAGTGACCCATTTGTTCCTCTAACAACAGCAACGTTTCATCCCACAATGTAAAGGACAGTTAGCTGCATTCCCAAAGTGTAGGTGACTGCTGCCAGGTGGTTGGTGGCTTCTCNAAGTCGTCAGATATAGCTTGCAAACTGCATTGCAAATAAAGGCTGTTAATTGTGAACATACACTAAGACAAACAGGAATGAAACTGTCTTCGTGCCGTTACCCTTGAACCTCATGGATTAATTTCCATTAATTGTATTTCTGTAGTGAATAAAAATAAAAGTATTAAATGGTGTTGCCTTTAAGTCAATGCTGTTTAATTTATATAGTTCCTAAAATGGAATAAGTCGGAGGGAATTTATCAACTCCCCATGTGTCAGCCCGTTTTCAATAGCTGACAGCAGAGGACAGGATCATCACAACCCAAAGGGACCTCAGAGCGGGAGTGAGGAATTGACTGCATTGCCAGCTGATCTGCAGGACCTGCCAGCGGCTGAGCCTCAGGAGCTTTACAAATCATCACTGCAAAACTGGTTCACCAAGGAAACTGCTCCTGGGCTGCATTCCAGACACTGGAGAACTGAAGAAGGCACCTTTGCTCGGCTCCAGAGATCTTGAAGGTGATGCTGCTGAGACCTCTGACTCCCAGCAAGCGCTGTTTAAGGATGACAGGACCTCAACAGNTCCTGGTCTTTTACAGAATCTACCATATACAATAAATGATTACAATGTGATGATGTATTTGAGGGTTGTTATAAGCGAGAATTTTACATATTAACTTCCACGGGCCCTGATCTCTTCATGCAGACCCTGGGCCAACACATCACTAAGACGAACCAAAGAATACACTTTTCCAATAATAACTTTGTGTTGCATTTGCTTTGCTAAATCGTCATCACATCCTACAATAGGGCTTCTTAAACTTTTTCTACCTGTGACCCCTTTTCACAGGAGAAATTTTCATGAGTGTGATATGAAGTTACATAAAATAGGTATGCCATTGAAGCATTCACTGATAATCAACTGTGAAGAATTTTATTTTAAAACAAGTATTTAGCATACATATAATTTTACTATTTTAAATATGATTTATTTTCATATTAACAAGATGGCATGCTTATTTTGCATAAAGAATTAAATTTTGATTGAACATTTGATACTGCAAAACACAGTATCTATATTTCTATTTTATAATCATCAGTGTTGAGAATTTGTTGGAAATTCTATTCTAATCTCAAGNCAAAATTAATNTAATGATTTTGTTTTATAAAACTCAAGTTGGGCAACACAGCTTTAATACCAATACTCAGGAGGCAGGGNCAGGGGGATCCCCATGAGTTCACAGATAGCCTTGTNGCCATAGTGAATTCCAGGCCAGACAGTTATGTAGTGAGACCCAGCTCAGAGTCCACTGCGTTCAGGTTTTATCAGCTGAAAAGGACCCTCATGCATTAACTCTCAGAACATCTAGGAGTTTTCCAGAGCTCCTAANTGTTTTTCTTGTACTAACTTAAAATATTTTCCTCTTGGAATAGAAATTACTGTAATACTGTTAAGTTATTTTCATAGGCTAACCTCCTACATCAGTGTTCCCTTCCTGTCATGATTTCTTAATCTCTCTCTGTCTCTGTCTCTGTCTCTNTNTCTCTNTNTCTCTNTGTNTCTCTNTGTNTCTNTGTNTCTCTNTNTCTCTNTNTCTCTCTCTCTCTCACACACACACTTTATTTATTNAAAAAAACAACTTATGAAATTTTCTCTTTAACAAATTACAAGCCCAATCTTCATTGTATGAAAATGTAAAAGAGATATAAAACTGAGTTCTGACTACACTCAGTTCAGAGTGGTATCTTGTTCCATCCAGTTATGGGAAGAATATTGTATAAAAATATGTAAACAAAAATTAACAGAGACATGCCAATAGGACATGTTGCTACCATGGGATGGGAAAATGAACCTTGTGGTTATGGAAAGTATTTTTGAGTGTGGCAAGAATCAGCCCTCAAACAACAGAAAAGAAACAGTCCTTAGATAATTCAGTTTGTTATGTGATGCACCACTCCCATCACAGAGCATAAAGATGCTGAAATTTGGGATGCCAGAGGTGGCTCAGCTTATCCAAGTGCCTCACAGCTACAGAGGACATCCATGAAAATGCACATTTCAAATAAACTAAAACCTGCATTTTGGATTTTTTTGTATTTTCTTATACATTATTATTACATTCACTTATGTATATTCGTGCATGCATGTGAGCATGTCATTGCACATGTATGAAGTCATATAACAACTTTGGGGAGTTACTTTTCTCCTTCTACATACGGGTTCTGGGGATGGAACTCAGGTCTTCAGGCTTGGCAGCAAGTACCTTTATGCATTGAGCCATCTTGCCAGCCTACTGGTATTATATTTTTACTCATTCTTCTGTTTGTGTTATAGGCCCAACTCCAGCTTTATGTCTCTATGTTCTGTGACAAAAGTGTGTGGCATCTTCAGCAATAGAATGCCACCATCAAATTATTGTGGACAACCAAAAACAAGGGCCATAGCCTTTATTATTTTGAAGTGTCTCTGAAGCCTCTCTGAAGCTTGTAGAGAGGTATTCCACACCTACCACCGGGATTTTCGTTTGACAACCCATGGCTTCTGGGGAGCATATCACTCATAAAAGGTACCTCTATTCATATTCTTGTTAGGGAGATGTTGTAGTTTGTAATAAATTGATAGAATAGTGGGTTTCTATATGGCTTTTTCATACATCTTGACTTTGCCTACACCTCTCTCATTCCCCTTCTTTCTTACCCTACCAATCCCTACTTAGACTTTTCCACCCCCGATACCCCACACACAGATACCCCACACACATACTTCACTTTCACAGTCAATGTGTTCTGCTTTCTCTCCTCCCTGAAGGGGTCACCCTTGTCTGGACCTTTTCTATTTTCTTGCCTTTACCAGCACTCAGAGTTAAACTCACTATTATAAAAAATGGTGTTTGTCTTCCAAAGCCCAAGTGACCTTATTTTCCAGTTCTGTCCATTGCCCTGTGAATTTCATAATTATACTTTTCTTTACAGCTGAATTAAATTCAACTGTGTGTATGTACACATCTTCAATATTCATTCATCCACTGATGGATATCTTGTCTGATTCCATGGTTTTGGTATTGTGGATAAAGCCAAACTAGCGTCGATGTGCAAGTATCTCTGGTGTAACGTGGTATACGGGCCTCTAGGTACACAATGGAGACGGTTACAGCTGAGCCATATGTCAGTTCTATTTTTAGCCTTCCCAGGGACCTCTGTACTAATTTCTATGGTGGTATACCAGCTTATACTTCCACCACCAGNGAATAAGTGTTTCTCCTTTGCCACATCCTTGAGAGCATTTTTTTTTTGTCATTTGTTTTCTCCTAACAACCATTGTAACTGGTTTAAGATGAAATCTCAAAGTGGTATTCATTTGCATTTCCNTGGAGGGTAATGATTTTAGACATTTTTTAAAAAGTAATTATTAGGCATTTCGGTTTGTTCTTTTGGATTTCTGTTCATTTTTACAGATCACTTTTTAATCAGAATGTTTATTTGATGTTTAGGGTTTTGTTTTGTTTCGTTTTGGTTTTGCTCTTTGTGTGTTATAGACACTAATGCTCTGTCAGATGTTTAGCTGGCAAAGACGTTCTTCAGTTCTGTGGTCTGCTGCTTCATGCCTTTAATCATTTTTTGGGAAGTACAGAAGCTTTTTAATTTCATGCCTCCCACTTGTTTNTGGCATTATTTCCTGAGCAATTTGAATCCTATAAGGAAAGTCTTTGTCTATGCCTGCATCTTGGAGTCANCTCCCTCCCTTGTCCTCTAGAAGACTGAGTTTAAAGTCTAATGTTGACATCTTTGCTCCATTTGGAATTGGTTTTCTGCATGGGATAAGCATTAAGGACCAATTTTCATTCCTCTACATGTAAATATCCAGTTTTCTCAGCACCATTTGCTATGGAGGTAATCTTTTCTTCATTATANAATTCTGACATCTTTGTAAAAAATCAGATGGCTGTAGTTACATGGTCTTGGATCTGGGTCCTCTATTCTCTTCCATTGTTGTGTGTGTCTGTTTGTGTGTGTGTGAGTACCATGCTGTTTTTATTATTATTGCTCTGTAGTATGATTTAATATAAAATATGACACTTCCATCATTGTTCTTTTTGTTCAGGATTGCTTTGGCTAGCCAGGACCTATTGTACATCTATATAAATGTTAAGATTTTTTTTCTATTTCTCTGAAAAATTGAGTTGGCATTTTATTTGGGATTTAACTGAATTTGTAGATTGCTTTTGGTAGGATGACCATTTTCACACTAACTTTTTAGCAATTTGTGTGTGTGTGTGTGTGTGTGTGTGTGTGTGTGTGTGTATTTGCAAGTGCATGCACGCACATGTATTTGCCTATGGTCATATCAGAGGAACTCTTTCTGAGAGTCAGTTAGTTCCTTTATTCCACCATGTGGATCCTGGGGGATTGAACTTGGGTCATCAGCCTTGTCAACAGATGTCTTTACTGACTGAACTATCTCACTGAACTCATTTACATAATAGTAATACTACCAGTCCACGAGCATGGAAGGTCTTAGCATCTTCTAGTGTCTTCTTCAACTACTTTCTTTAGTATTCAAAAGTTTTTATTGTAGAGATCTTTCTTTTTAGTTTATTATTTTTGGCCCAAATAACACATTCTACAATATAAACGGTTAGAGAAAAAGCATTCTCTAGAGTGATTGAAAATAACAATAAAGAAATCTGAACATAGCATAAAAATTGAAATAACTTTCACTTCTCAGNTCATAAAGTCCCCATGATGCATTGTTTGAAATAACTATTCATCATTCAGAAGGAGTGCCAAAATACCTCACCATATCTTAAACTTAAGAGAACCTTAAATTCAACCTGTTTGCACTTGAATTGCTACCATACTAAGAAAGGAACACTCCACGTCCAGTTTAGCAGCACATACCAATTTATTCATGAAGCATCTACTCCCCTTCACTTCTGCATTTCAGCCCTAAAAAACATTCTTTATAGATAGAAACAAAAAAGAAATTTAAAAAAATTCACAATTTNAGATTACTAAATTTTATGAATCCAAATCAAAAAAGGATGTAATAATANTTTTTTCTTGTGTTTTGAAAAAGAGAAGAAAAAAAAAGGAAGGGAGGAACATCTGGGTGAGAGAGATGGCTCAGTGGTTAAGAACACTGGCTCTCTCAAAGAACCTGGGTTCAGTTCTCAGCACCCACATGGCTGCTTGCAACCATCTTCTACCACAGGCATAGGGGATCCAACTTCCTTTTCTGGCTTCTGCAGTCACCAGACACACAGGTGGTGNACAGACCTATATATAGGCAAAACACACATACTCACAAAATAAATATTTTCTTTACAAAGAACACTGTAAATTAGAAGTATCCTATATGCCACTCATCCCTTGATTTTTAAAGTACAATGCATCTTAAAATTCAATGATNTGGGAACATTTAAGGCAGGCATGATGGCATGTTCTTATAGCCCCAACACATGGAAAGCTAAGGCAAGAGAAAAGGAGTCATCCTCAGCTACATAGTGATCTCCAGGTCAGTCTGGGCTACAAGAGACCCTGCTTCAAATTAATTAATTAATTAATTAATTAATTAATATTTAAAATGATATTTTTGTATCTTTGCTTCTAAACAAAGGTGAAGCTATGTCTAACATGTGTCTTCCTTATATATCAGGCATTGAAATAACAATTATGGATGACCAATTTATTATTCCCACATTTACCATCAGATTCTCTGTGACTAATTGTATTATCCAAGTAGAAGCTATGTTGTATTTTTCATATTTTAATTTTCAATTAGATACAAAAATTAATGTGAATATCAGAAGCTTACCAAGTAATTATTTTTGCTGCATGTAGGGTAAAACAAATTGGTGTCTGATAAATGTCCCTGGTCTATCTAGTAAGGTGACTGAAGAGCTCATCTCTTNTCAACATCTCTCTGATGAAGATATTAACAACTACTTTTATAAAGAAGAAAAACCAAAGAGTTGAAATATTGTATATGGAGCTGGAAAGATTGCTCAGTGGTTAGGAGCACTCACTGCTCTTTCTGAGGACCTGGGTTAAAGTCCCAGCACCTATATGGAGGCTCCTAGCCCTCCAGTCCCAGGGTATCCAACACCTTCTTCAGGTCTCCATAGGCACCATATATATGCATGTGGTACATACAATTACACGTAGGCAAAACACCCATACACATAAAATAAAAGTGAAAAAAGTTTAAAATTAAAATCAAATAAATATTGCATGAGAAGTTACGTTACTACTATGTGATGGAATTGTCATGGCAGANAAGTACTGCTGACCTCCAAAGACACATTCCCTCCACAGCCCTGCAGATCTGTTGCTATGAGACTCACCATTACACCGGATGAGACAGAGTTAGCGTTCCTTTCTACTCCTGCCATCACAGGAAATAGGTGGCTAGAGTACAGATGTGCTCTGCAGAATGTCTCTGAAGAGCCCTTCCTACAGATCAGACTGTCATCTCATTTGCTCTCTGCTCCACCATAAACANTGACACTTCATCCTTCACGTGAGAAAGCAGCTCACCTCAAAGCACTCAGAATTTCTTTTAAAAAATATTTTAGAAGCCAACTGTTTTTTCAGATGTTTTACATTGTATAAACTACTGAAATGGGTGACTAAAATGTAGTACAAAAATTACCCACAAACATATAATCTCCCAAATGTTCCCCCAAGTTAATTCCATATCCGCAATTTCAGTGTGAACAGCGTTTTGATGAAATGCTTTGATAACTACTAAACAAGCACCATGGGAAGTTCTGCTTAAGCTGGTTTTAAAGAACAAAATTTCATAGGGAAATAAATCTTGAANATCTGTCTCATTTCTGTTCCCATCATCCTCTGGTGGCCTTTGTAATAAAGAAGAGGGGTAGGCGAAAGGAACCTGTGGATTAATACAGAATTGAGTTCTTTTACCTTTCTGCNACAGAAGAATTATTTACTTGATGTCAAAAATAAGTGACCAGGACTCATCTGTGGGTGATCCTTTTGAATATAATAAGGAGGAAAAAAACCTAACTAACCTCAAAGGTCTTCTCAATTGTTCCCAAAGGCTTAATGCACAGAGATATTTTATGACTGGGCATTGTGTGCTAATGAAATGTGACTAGGCTAAGCATACCATCAACACCCCTGAGTTATTGTAGCTTTCCCAGTACTGTCACATTATGTCACATCTTATTATGACATGTATTGTTGTAGCCTGGGCCAGACAAGCTTCTGAATATTATTAGTTATGTTGCCAAGAGTGGAACATAACTAAGANTCTACTGGTGTTAATCAGNGATCCCTCACCAATGGCATTTATGCGTGCTCTAAAGGACTATTCCTATTTCTCCACTTTNCAGGTATTGCAGATACCTGGCTCCAAGCCTATCCTGGAGATAAGGGTGCTTTTGTAAAGAGGTTGACACTCATCAAGGTAGACCTGAAAAGNTGTAACAAACAGATTTGAATAAATAGCCTATTGAACAATAGAACATTAAAAAAAAAATAAAGAACACTTTAACCCATAGATTAGTACATCTCTCAGCCCACATCAGAGAAGTTTCTTTTTGCAGTAGATAGTGAGTAATACAGAGACTATCAACCGGTCAATGTGCCAAGAATAAAAGACGATGGGGTGCTCNGTCCTAAGCAAGAAATGTATACAGCACATCTTTTCCCCCTAAAGCTCAGAGACTATTGTGAAAANAAGGCGGATAGCCAGAGGTAGCAGATGTCTGCAGTATTTGCAGCACATGAGAGGGCCTTTACACACATTAATGCATAGCAGATGTGACTGCTTGCACAAGACCTGTNTAAGATCAAAGCAACCAAAATCCCAGCAAGGATGGGGGAGGGGCTCATGCAGTCCCACCCCATTGGCAACTGACGGCTTCGGGAGGAGGGAGAATCGGTTTTATTCAAAGATGTGGTCCCTGAACGGTACCATGTTCTGGTAGATGACCTACACTTGCACATAGTGCCAGCACTAAGCAGACTCAGTGAGTTTAAAAAGGAACACATAAAGTTAGGAGATAAAAGTGGTAGTGGGATAGGGGAGGAACTGGAGGGTAGAGACTCGGAACGCACTTAGTCAAAACACATTATATACATTTATGAAATTCTCAATAAAGGATTATAGGAAAAGAATGTGTAACATGAAGTGAAAGAGAAATTAGTGGTGAAATACTGGGTGAGCTGGCTTCTGAGGGTTCTGTCAGCACTTGATGCTTGATGGGGCAAGTATAACAAGAAGCTTTTAACATAAGAAAGAGCATAGCCTGACGTATACTCCATGCTGGAGACCGTCTCTCTCTAGAACAAGGTTACTGATTTTCTTGGCAGAACTGCTTCCAGCTAAATTCTCAGTCTGAAGGTCTGGGGTTATATGTTTAAGAGCCAAGGAACCTTAAAGACTCTAACCAATGAAAACCTAAAGGGACCTGTAGCATCAGATATGAACTCCATTACCATCCACCTGCTCAGCCCCTACGCTCACTCTCATGCTGATCAATGCATAAACAGTGGGATATACTCAGGATACATGAGAAGGAAGCTGATGTTCTATCAACAGAAAAAAGGTTGGTCTCTTTGTCAGTTTCTTTGCATACAGAAATATTTGAATCTTAAAGGAAAGAACCCATGTTTTAAAGATTCCTAAGCTATATAAATTAGTTTAATTTGACAAATTTTGTGGATATTAAGCATTTTGCCTCTATAGCAAAGACAAAAAAGCGATTTTTAATATATTTATTTATTTATTTTACATCCCAACTGCAGTTTCACATCCCTCCTCTCCTCCCAGACCTCCCCATCCCCCCTCTGCTCCCACCCCGAATCCACTCCTCCTCTGTTTCTGTTCAGAAAAGGGCAGGTCTCCCATGAGTATTAATAAAACATGGCATAGCAGGTTGCAGTAAGACTAAGCACCTCCCCATGTACTAGGTTGGGCAAGGTGTGAGGAACAGGATCCCAAAGGCCTGTAAAAGAGTAGGAGACAGCCCCCACTCAACTGTTAGGAATACCACAAGAGGACCAAGCTACACAACTGTAACATANATGCAGAGTGCCTATGTCAATCCCATGCAGGCTCCCTGATTGTCCATTGGTCTCTGTGAGCCCCTATGAGCCCAGGTTAGTTGATTGTGTGAGGGGTTTCTTTGGTTTTGCTTTGTTTTGTTTTGTTCTGTGGTGTCCTTGACCCCTCTGGCTCCTACAATCATTTCTTCTCCTCTTCTGCAGGATTCCCCAAACCTCCCCTAATGTTTGGCTGTGGGTCTGCATCTGTTTCCATCGGTTGCTAGATGATGCCTCTCTGATGACAATTAGGGTAGGCACCAATCTGGTCACAGGAGATGGCCAGATCAGGTTATACATCCGCTATTGCTAGGAGTCTAAGCTGGGGTCTTCCTTGTAGATTCCTGGGAGATTTCCTTGTGCCAGGTTTTAACCTGACTCCAAAAAGCAACCCCCCCTTTCCAGTAGTCTCTTTCAGACTCTCTATCTCTGCACCCAGCAACCTGACTCTCATATTC
>LZPO01087498.1:44165-55910 GCA_001675575.1 Neotoma lepida | reverse complement strand
AGTCACAAGAACAGAAATGACTCAGAGATGGTTGCATCACCAAAGTCCACCCCAACATGGGAGAGAGCTCATAAAAATGAGAAACCTGGAACACGCTACACAGCCTATGAGACAGCTCAGTTGGTAAGAGAGAGTCATTTCTAGATGGCTCAGGTGGTCTGAAATTCCAGGCAGCTCTGCTGGTCTTTGTTTCTTCTAGGCAGTTTGACTTGTTTTAACTTCCACATAGCCAGGCTTGTCTGAAGTCCTCTCTCAATGTCTTTACTATTTATATACTCCTGTGGAGGGAGGGGCCTAGTGAATCTTGTCAGTTTCAGGGACTTCCTGAAGGTATGTTCAGTTGATTACTGCCTGTCTTAATGANTTTATCTACAGTATTTCACCTCCCCCAGAATATCCTATTGTTTTCCCTCCCTGAAAACGTCCTGTCTAAAGAATTCTCCCTATGAGATAGAAGGCTTTAATCTAGGAGGAACTGCTACATGACAGACACGTTCATGGACATGTTATTAAAGTTCTTGATTATCAAACAAGTATTTCAAAAATTTAAAAAGTCAGTTTTTTAACCTCTTTTCTAAATTGATTTCTAGTATTGTTTAGATAATTTTATTAAAATTATATTTAATATAAGAATTGTGTAATTAGTTGGCATTTGAGGTATATGCAAAAGAGACCAAAGAAGTGCATATATATGTATATATACATATATATGCAGGAAAAAATGGATCAACTAGAACATTTCTCTATGAATAGGTAGAAAGTTCAGTGTTTTAGCAAAACANAAATTAAGTAGGTACCAAAAAATGGAAATAATTTTGTAGTAACAAAAACATTGAAATTAAAATTAGCAATACTTGATTAATGTTCATGATAATTCAACATGAGGGAAATCATGTGGTCTAACAGGGAAAGAAACTAAGTCCTAAGAGCAAATTGAAAAGAGAAGCAAACTGAAATACATATTAAGAAAAACATAAGCTTTATTAAATATTTTAAGAATATTTACCAAAAAAATAGTTTCTAGCTACATCAATTTATAGAAAAAAACTAAGAAATAAATTCAACAAGAAAAAACTAATATTTTCTATTTTATTTTGAAAGTTGATAATTACATCAGGTAAATTTTGACTAAAAGGATAACACACATCAAATACAAAATTAGAGGTCTTAAGATAGTCTTAGTACTGTAATTAAAGGGTCTAGAGTGTCAGTTGATGTGGTCACATTGGACAATATATTAAGTAAAAAAATGCATTTGATAGAAAATGATAGAGAGATAGAGAAAGAGAGAGATGATAGATAAGAAGAGAATAGAAAAGATAGCAAAGAGGATAGACAGGCAGATAAAATCATTTCAGATAGCTATATGTGCATATGCAAACACATAAAAAGATGAAGAAAGTTGTCATATATTTGGTAGAGTTAGAAGGGGCTAAGAAAGAAAGTACATGACAAAAGAGAAGGGGGACACCAATCAAAAAAAAAGAGAGAGAGAAGACTGTACTAACGCAGACTCATAAAAAAGGGCATAATACAGATATGAACACGTTATTCTATGGATGTACAAACATTAAAAAGCTTCAAAGATATGATTAGATCTGTGTGCTGACATAAGGGACTATCAAGAACATATTCTTGTNTGTTTACAAAGTGAATTCTTATGTGTGTGGGTATGTGTACTTGAACATATTTGCCCAAACAAAGATAAAGACCTAGTGTGACAAAGAATGGCAGCAGCTATAACCCTGGCCCCAGAGACAAGGGAATGGCTGACAAAAGGTATACAGAATCAGTACTGTGGACATCCTGTCTGTTAGCCCTTACCTTTTCTGCCTCTTTTCAGTACTAATTTGTTATAAGAAATATATATTTCTACTGTAATTTCAACATCAAATAAAACAGGAAATATTACATAATGAAAGAGACTAAATTACTATTACTATCTAAGGTTAATGCCTTGTAAGTGGACAGAAGATAAACAGATTCAGGAAAAGAATTTGTTGTCTTGTTGGGGGGTGGTGGAGGGGACTCACTTATAAACATACATTTAAATCTAAAGCAAATATGTTCTGGAATACTGGAAAGAATGGGTTTCAAATGACCACTTTAAGAATTTTTATGGCAACTGATTTAAAGGAATGCTTTCTTATCTCTGTTCCAGATTTTCTGAGTTAAAAATCTTAATTCTCAATCAGGAACCTACACTTTATAAAGCTTTCTCTCTACCCCTATAGTTTTNCTTGTGCAAAATAAAATAAAAGACTGAAAGACACAGTTTTAGAACATTGCTCCCAGGAGTTGACAAATCTTAGGAATCACCCATCTAAAAAAATACGATACAGCAAGTTTATAAAATACAGCCTCAGGCAGGTTCAGCTGAGACTCCTATGAAACAATTGACATAGGCAAGAAACAGGACCATCACTTTCTCTCCCACAGCATGTTTATAATTTTACAACACTATTAATAGTGTTTATGCAACAAGGAAGGGAAGGTGAGAACGCAGGTTGTTTTGGTGAGATATTTATGCTAATATTTTTTCACACTTACAATTTCTTTCTCTTTCCACAAAGCTACTTTATTATAACTAATATTTTCCTCCAAGCACATAAATAACTTTTAACCCATCATTCTTTGTGTTTGTATGGATCAAAGATTATCAAATTGCATAAAACAGACATTTAGATCCTTAGCCAAAACTCCTAAAGTGAAGGGATTTTTTTGTTTTTGTTTTTCTGGTTTTTGGTTTTTGTTTGTTGTTTTTTGGATTTTTTGGTTTTGGGGTTTTTTTTCTTGGTTTTTTGTTGTTGTTGTTGTTTGGTTTGGTTGGTTGGTTGGTTTGGTTTTTTGAGACAGGGTTTCTCTGTGTAGCCCTGGTTGTCCTGGAACTCACTCAGTAGATCAGGCTGGCCTCAAGTTTGCAGTCTGACTTTTGTCTTTCTAAGTGGCTCTAGAGAAGTCACTTCCCTACTCCTCGGAATCCTTATCTTTACAGGAGAGTGGACTCTTTTCAGATGAGTTGAACAGACTGCTGTATGTTTTTGGTGACCAGTGGAAGATAGTTTTTCAGCAAACAGAGTGTTCTGTGGAAATTTATGTGTGGCTCCAGTAACACAGAGTGATGGATTTTGAGTTAGTAGATATGCTGGCTCTTGGATGACCTTTATCCTGCTTGAAGGAATTCACCTCTTTATAATACTTCCAGCTTTGAGGTTCTTTAAACACTCCTGTATAGCCAACCTTTGTATTTCCCACATAATGAATGTGGCAAGCTTGGATACGCACATATGGATATAACAAGAACTGTTTTCACTAGCAGGAGAATTCTTAGGGAGAGANCAGCCCTTTNTTAAGAATATACAGCAATCGCCTTGCTTAGGTTGGGTGACAGATAATAAAACCTCAATGTGGGTGAAACTGTCCTACTTGAGACAGCAGATGAACTATTTGCTCTTAATAAAAGAAGGAAAACACAAACAGAACAAAAAANGAAAAAAGAAAAAGAGAAATGCAGTAGATGAGAATGTGGAGCAGAAATGAGGGAAGGCTGTTTTGTAATGTGCAATGGAGTTTCTAAAAAGAGCCCCCAAGTCTTCATTAAAGTCCATAAAATTCACAAAATTCTCGCTGCTGGTAGGGGAAAAAAAAAACAGAGAAGGCTCGGAACTCCTCACATGAATGACAAGGTGACATTCTGAAATGTAGGAACAGACAGAGAGAGGGACTTGACAAGGCTGACTGCCAAGAATTTGCAGCAATTACGGGAAGAATGCTGGCCTTGAATTGGGAGCCTTAAACCAAGTTTATAGCAATTCTCAAGAGGCAAAGGAGCTCATAATGACATCTTCCCCACTTCTGAATATGTTAAAGATCAAACACTAACATGTCATTAGGAACCTGAGAATTTACATGTGGATACAGAAGAAATAATAGCCTCCCTGTCAAATGAAGGCTTCCATATCAATAGAGAAGTAGGAATGTGTGGAATAAAACATCACCATACCTTAAAAATGTGATCAAAAATGGTTGTCTAAGAATCTGAACACAAAGCAGTTGCAACATAAAGCAATATACTGAGTGTGTGATAAATGTAAAGTGTACTGTCAAGAACTTCAATCAATAAAACTATTTGTGTNACTTAGATAGACACCATTTACTTATGTGCTGACGACACAAAAGCTGCTTTACAATTGACCTTTAACATTTGTGTATTTATCTGTCTATCCAGTAGGTACCGGGTATGCATGGACTTCTTACAGGTATTCTACTGTAGTCCCTAAGAAAATTTAAAGACAAACAGCAGCTGAGGGGAAAGACTTGGAAATCAGCAAGTTAAAAGAAAAGAATGAACAAAAAAATAGTTCCAATTGATCAGAACACGGATTTAGATACTGGAGCATCCTTGGTTCTAGTTCNAGTATGACGTTAACGCCTAAAAAGTCACACACATAAAACAAAAGCTATAACGTATCNGAGAATGGAAAC
Organism: Neotoma lepida; assembly: GCA_001675575.1. Taxonomy (NCBI): domain Eukaryota; kingdom Metazoa; phylum Chordata; class Mammalia; order Rodentia; family Cricetidae; genus Neotoma; species Neotoma lepida. The sequence goes on along the minus strand of LZPO01087498.1, from coordinate 51,425 downwards.
AGTGCTTTGAATTTAGTGCTAAGTGAAGCCNGCACAGAATGGAGTCAGTAGTCTGTGGTGTTGCAGCATGCACATCAACGTGGAGGCTAAAANGTGAGGGTGTGCTTGGGTGTGTGGGAGGAATATGGAGATTATTGAAGGAGGAGAGAAGAACGTCTGATAAGGCTGTTGTGCCTGACTCTACCTGTGAGACAGGACAGGTTGCTTCGCATCTTTTAATGTCTATTTTTAGATTATGCACTGAAAATTAATAATACCTACCCTACTTTCTTCACAGGTGTGCTGGAGAAAGTAATTTCATGTTTATGGAAGTAATGAAATCACTTTAAAATTTCATGCAAACTTAATTTTCCACTATTGTTGTTGGCTACCAACCTACCTTGTTAAAATGGATAATCTTCTGATTTATCAAAACAGGTTTTGTTGGAGTTTATTTTAGATGCCACAAAGCTAAGCTCTAGTGGTTTCTAACACCTGTCTTTGCATTTCCCAGGATTAACTTCACACTTGGAGCTTGCTTTCACCTGCATCCTGTTAGAGCCATTTTCAGTGGTCCCTGCCCCTGCTGCTTCCTGACCTCAGTGCTGCCTTTAGAGCTAAGGAGACTGTGGGGAGCCAGGGAGACCCTGAATGAATGTGTAGAGTGGATGAAATACAGAAAGAATGTTATTGTCACCATAGACACAGCCAGGTCAAGGACCAAAAATGCCTCAAAGCCATTGGAAAACAGCAAAACTTCCCCTGTACGGGTAGGCTCCGAATGTCAAAGTCTTCCTTTGGTNCAAATACCAGGGCTTATGAATGATTGAGCAACATGTGCAAAAAGAAGAAACTGCAGCTTTCTCCTGCATAGTGGTTCTGTCCTGAGACTGCTGTGCAGGCTCCCCCTACACAGANGAACTCCTCCCCCTGTGCTGGACAAATAAATGTGCTGAGGTTCCTGGCTGTTTTTGCAATAGTTGGTGTCACTCCATCGGACACAATAGGNAACAGTTGATCATTTGTGTTCACTTGACACCACTTGGCCAAAGCTTGGGCACAAAACCTGCAAGTCCAATCACATCTGACTCAAAAACACCTACAGTGAATATCTTAATATGGTTTCAAAGACTCCCCAAGGGAGGCCTTACCCCCTCTGAGGAGTGGATGGAGGTGGGATGGAGGGGAGGGGGTGTGGGTAACTGGGGTTGGTATGTCAAATGAAAAAAAAATTAAATAAAAAAGTACCCAAAGGGATTTTGTTGTTGATTGTTGTTACTTTGTAGTGCTGGGGATCAAATGTAGGGCCTTGTGCATACTGGACAATCACTGTGCATAAGGTACACCTACAGCTCCAACCCAAAGGGCCTCANGTATTCGCCTGGGTGGAAATGGCGAATGAAATGTAACAGACACTNGATTGTTAAGGACTATTGCAGNTATATTCACAGTGTGAGACCGGAAAGGATTGTTGGTTCTAGTATTTGCCGGCTCCATACAATCTCATGGAGTTCACGATAATCTCAGTAAGTATTACCTAATTTTGAGTATGCCTTATCTTAAGACAGACTGAAAATATAAATTCAAACTAAACGAAAGAGAGAGAAATCATGTTACAGGAAAGCAGAGGTAGGAAAGCTAGGGAAAAAAAACAACACTAAGTGAAATTCATGTCAGAAAACCATGTTTTACAGTTCTACATCTCTGTTCACAAGAAGCCAAANTTTCGTCTGTGCATATTTTATAGCATCCTACAGAAAGAAGGAAATGCAATCTGTTTCACAAATTATACTTATAATCTTAAAAATAGCACTTCCTCACTTATTCAACAAATATTTGTTTAGTATATGAAAGGTGAAAGTGTATTTTTAAAAGCTGCCAGTACAGTAGTGAACAAGACAGACAAGATCCCTGTCACTTGTGAGGGAGAAAGATAATGCACAAACATGCACTCTGTCATCAGACAAAATAAATGATAGAGGGTAGTTGGTATGATATACAAGAACAGAACTAGACAGAGTAATTATTTGCAATCAAGCAGAGTGAGGCNTGTCTTAGAAGACAACTTCTGAACAAAGACATTCATGAGGTGGATTTCACTCTGAGTTTGACAGGCAGGCGAAGAAGAATTTAAGTGATGACATAATCTGAGCTAAGTACTGAAAGGACCCTTTAGCTTCCATGTAGGGAACAGGCAAGAGAACAGGGAGGATGACACAGAGACAGGAAGTTGTTCTAAAAGAATGTTTGTTGCGTAGCAATTTCCTCTGGACTAAAACTTTCCCTCCTGGAGAAAGCAAGAGACTAGGAACGCTTTAAAAAAAAAAAAAAAAAAAAAAAACTGCAGCCAGCCCTCACCAGGCCTCTCCCCAAGATTGTATGACTGAGTGCTCCCAGCTTTTCTGAGACGTGAATCACCCATCACCCATACTGAGGTGTGATTTTCCAGTGGTCACGTGGATGAGACCCATCTATACCTCTGTAAATAGCCCTTCCCTATGTTCCTGTAAGCATCCCTGAGGAACTCATTCATTCCCCAAGAGAGACATGGGTGGAATCGCTTCTTTGGCCTGTCACTAGTGCCCATCTAATGAAAGTAGATGCAAATATAAATTATTGCCTTCCCTCCACCGGGAAAAATTATAAACGACCCAGTGACTTGGAAAAGGTGAGAGCAATAGTTGGACCTGGCGTGTTTAAGGGTTGTACATGGGCTGATCACAGAATCTGAAGAAAATCAAGTCATTTAGGAAGACTCCTAATTTTTTATAAGCCACAGAGTCCAATTAGAGTTGCTCAGATATGTATAGGATGCTTGCATTTTTATTTTGAGCAAATGAATGAGTGGTCCATTTACTGAAAAGGGAGTACATGGAAAAGGGATGGTTTATGAAGCAAAATCAAGCTACTGATTTTTGAGATGTTTATCAGATANTGAATGAAAACCTCTGAAAAGCACAAGAATCCATAAATTTGAAGAAAGAAGACATCAAAATGTAAGTCCCAATAATGTATACATAGTACTTATATATTTTGTTAAGTTTATGATATAAACGGACAAGATGCCTGGGCAATCAACTGGAGAGAAACCAAGAGTGAGTTCGAGAGCCACCCTAACATCCAGAGGTTTGTGAGTAATATTCTATTCACCTACCACCCTCTCTGGAATGATAAATAGTTCTAATTTTCCCAAGACTAAAAAGTTTTTTTGCAATGTAGGACTGTGTGTTATAAAACCCCANTGTCTTAGGAGAGCTTTGATTAGTCAGCTAACTTTACCCACATCCATTTTTGTTATGGTTCATCATCAACGTCAACTTGACTGGATTTAGAATCACTAGTTAGTGAGGCACACCTCCAGGTGTATCTGTGAGGGAACCTCCATACAGGATCATCCTAGGAGGGAGAAAATAGTCTGAATACGGGTAGCACCATCCTCATGGGCTGGGTGCCTGGAAGGAATAAAATGGGGAACAAAGTTCTGCCCAAGTGTATGGGAGTCTAAGTAACCATGGACTATGTCCTCTAATAAGCCTAATAGACCCTTCCTCCTNTAAGCTATATATGTCAGTGATTTTAATCACAGTGACATAAAAGTAAAATTCTCTATTCTCTGACCTGTTCTGGACTCTACAGACCTCCATCATCCAGGACTTCCATATTTCCAAGAAAATTATCAATTACCAAAGAGTTTTCCCTTCTTGATCTTGAAATGCTGGGTTGAACTATTCACATTTCTGGGAAAAAATAACAGGAAAAAAGAAGAACCAGCTCTCTTACGAGTTTTAAACACATACTTTTGTGCTATTTTAATATATATTGCATTTTTTATAAACACACAGTGTAATAAAAACAAGGTTGCATGAATTTATTTAGAAATTTACCAAAGTTGTTTATCAGTTCAAAAATCATATAAATGATAACATGGTACTTGATTATCCGTTATAATTCAGCCATATCAGTATGTAATTCTACATTTATCACAGCAGAATAGCACTTATTTATTCCCTCTCCTACAGTGGTGCTTGAGTAGTCATGNATTAAATTACATATTATTATATANTTTTCTCCTATAACAGGTAATAATATTGATTTTAGGTGTTGTGTATGTTGGCAGACATTGTCTGTGAAATTCATTTCAAGATAATAAAGGGAACATTACAATACACTTTCTATGGGGAGGCAGTGGGTATATGATACAGTTGGGAATGCTTGAGAATACTTGATAAATATGTCCATTCAAATCAATGAGAATGAAGACAATTTACNGGCAGAGTGAGACAAAATATATTTTTAAAAATTAGGACAGTACAGTCATACTTTTTTTGATAGAATCACTTGGGAAGCTTTTATGTGACCCAATGCCTGAGATGGTCACATCAAAATCTCTGCTGANAAAACCTAATATTGATTATTTTTAAAACTCCTGTGTTTAACCAAGTTTAAGAAGCACCAGTTAGAGAATCTGAAGAAAATGACAAAGAAGTATCAATCACCTTCAGCTCTCATGGTAGGCCATTTACAGGATCAGTGGTTGTTCAGGAATGGGAGAAGAGAAGCAGTCCAAAACTGACAATGGATCTAAGATTGAGGAGACCTCTTCTCTATCTCCAAGTCTGAGAAAAATCATGACCACCATTGAAAAGACTTCAGGGGAACTAGGCAAGGCCTTCAGGGATGCAAGTTCTCCTTATAAGAACAATAGTTAAAAAAAAAAGGAAGGTAGTAAAGAGGGGATTTTTATAGACGAGGCTGCACATCTGGAGACAGAGGAGCACAATGAACTCTCTTAGAATACTTTAGGGAAGTGTATCTGTTCAAGGCAACTAGGAGATGCACTGAGAAGCTGTTAAGAGGAGTTCTGGGAATGACTGACCTCAGTGAGATACATATAACCTACAGTAAAATAGCGTCAGTCCCGATATCCTTAGGGGAAAGTAGACAAATGGATAGACAGAAAGCTTCTGCCCCAGACATTGTCAATGGACCACTTGGGTGTCCTGGAATTTCTTTAGCAGTGATGGTATCCATCCCCCAGCTTCTTTATACTTTTGCTAATAAGACTCAGTACCTGTAGTGTGTCTTCTAAGCCAAACACTTGAGCCATGAAGCCTTTTGGCAGGGCTGGGGGAGCCTGGGACTTCACAGCCCCAACAGACAGCCTCTGCCCNTCCTGAATGGGGTGGAAGCATGAAGACCCAGCTCCTTGCAGCAGCTCAGGAAAAACTCCCGTCTTAGTTTATACTCTAGGGCTCTTCTGCATGATTAAGCTGAAGTGATCTCGCTTTGCCTAAATCTGTGTCCCTTTGCTTGGCTTCTACCAATTTCCATTTTGTTTCTTTCATTTCTTTAGCAGATCTTCCTTACAGAGACTTTAAAAAAAAATCACTTGCTGCCAAGTCTTGTTTCCAAAAGCATTCAACTTAAGACAGCCTCCTTCCTAGAATGGACAGGCTACCCACAGGTTAACAGAAGCAGAATCCCCACAAGGCTTTTTAAGCTGAGGTTTACAAGAGCAGCCATGTGCTGTGGGAAGACAGGGTTACCAGGTACAACTAGAATGGCAGAGATGATGAATTCTGAGACACAGGAGAGCTAGTTTTTCCATATTATCCTTGCCAAAGTGACAAAATTCTCAAAAGTATCTGCCAGGAATTTTAGCACCAATTTCAAATGATGTCTTTCCTTTATTATAATGTCACCTAATATCATCCAATGATGTCATTGAGGATCAGATGACTATGTAAGATGCCAAAACCATGTGGTCATACGTGTACTCAGATCTCCCATATACAGATTTGCTTCATTTAGAGATAGATAAAAAAGTATCTTAAAAAAAAAATGAAGGGACTGTATCCATGATGTAAACACCCTAAAATATTGNTTAAGTTTAACTTTCTAATACAAATTAAGCACTGGTGAATTTGAAGAGTTTTTATATGTTTAATTGTCAGCCAAATAAAGAGTAACCTTGGTCAATCATGAGTGAGGGTGCCTCTGTGGGCTATAACTGACAGAGATTATAAAGGCAGATAAAAATGATGAAGCAGAGGTAGAAAGAACTGATGCATCTATTTGATTTAGGTCCTTCCTCCCCTAATGTTCTGGGGACAGAGTTCATATGGTTGTAAGAAAAAGACTGGGTCCTTCTAGTTCAATCCCAAGTCTCCAGATTATCACAGGTACGGAAGGTTTTCACAGCCATTGCGTCATGCTGGGAAATGAATAGGCTTTGCTTCATCTTTCCAAAAGTAACTTCTTAGTCCCATGGCAGNGAGAAAGGATAAAATTAATAAGATTAATAAGATGAGTTATAGAGATACTNGGCGCCAGTAATTTCATGAAGAATTCTCTTTCTAGCAACATCGACAGAAATNGAGTCTCAGCACTGTAATATGAAATTTTTCNTCAGGGGATTCCTCCAACCTTAATGCTCATTCTTAATCACTAACCTGGTAATGGAGGATGCAATTATTATAGTAACTAGACATCAAATTATTTCCTTCCATTATCTATTGGCAAGGCATTTCCAATATCCTGAGTAGTAAATTATAGGTACGAGTCTATCATGCAAGGCTGATATGAGGGTGTAAGGCCCCTAGACCTTTCTTCAAGGGACATTCTATTGAAATTAGTACAGCCTGCAGCAAAGACAAGGGAATAGATATTTTCTGAGGAATTAAGGTTGTGGGGAGGAAAGCTGCTTCATGTGGAATGGGATGAGGAACGAACAGTTGGTTCTCAATGAGGCCATTTTCCCAAATAACTGCACAAAANGAGGGCCTCTTCAGAGCAACCTAAACAAAGGTTGTTGTATGAGAAAAGTCAGTGTTTATAAGCTTTATTTATTTATCTATATGCGGTTTTTGCACATGTGACTGCATACCCTGAGTGAGGGCACTTGAAGAGGACAGAACAGGGTGCTGGATCACCTGAAGCTAGAGTGAGCACACACATTAGTGAACTGAACTCAGATCCTCTCTAAGAGCAGCAAGCNTTCTTAACCACTCAGCCATATTAACAGTCTAAGAAAACTGAGTGTTTGTAAGCTTCAGGGCCAAAGGTAGATGAGGGAGCAACAGTTCTTAGGAAAAGAACACAAATACTACTTTCTTACATGTACTCCAAATACACCTCCAAAATATACATATGTGCACACACACAGACTGTACTTTTCTCCTTCCTTGACAAAATATCTGACAACAGAGACTGAAGGGAGAGAAGGAGGGATAGAGGGAGGAAAGGAAAGAGAGAGGAAGAGGGAAGGAAGGAAGAAAGAAG
>LZPO01087498.1:0-23723 GCA_001675575.1 Neotoma lepida | reverse complement strand
GAATAGAATAGAGAGAACAGAAGAGAACAGAATGAGAGAACAAGAATAGAACAGAATAAGAGAAAAGAGAAAAGAGAAAGGAGAAGGAGGCAAAGAAGACGCACTTCTCCAGATCTGACAAGACTCGTCAGCTTGCATAAATCTCTGTGTCCGAGAGTTTTTTCTTAGCGCCTTCCAGGTATCCCNTATCTTTCAAGACCTACAAAAACTGCTGAGGCTGGTCCCCGGTACAATTCCATGGGTGTACCACTGTCCAGGGGAACTGGCCACCTCCTGGCAGTTCGTTTATTTTGAACAATTACCTTCATGGAAGATGCAGTAATTTTTTTTTTTTTTTACTTCAGAAGGTATTTTTCTCTAGATATCAGCTTGCTATGTTAGTCCACAAAGCATCAGGCAAATGTGCCATCCACAGATGACAGAATGCTTTATAAGACATATCATAGCATGGCCTCTAACCCAGAAACTGAATCTGCAGTTAAGTGGTGAGCAAGAGTGGACTTTTCCGCCTTAAATTCACCAATCCTATCACATGGTTCCTAGGAATCAACTGAGTAACCTTTTATAAACTCAGATACACTGCTAACTGGATGGTCACATTTTGTAAGATGAAGCAATGTCCTGTAGTAATATAATATGTGAATTGAGGGTCACACTATATGATGCTAGTTTTCCACCTCCAGTCACAATTCATTAGTTGGATGAATAGGAGTGCAGAATGACCTATCTCCTCTCCTCACTGTTCCTCCAGCAAAATTTTGCTTGCTGTCCCCACAACTTTGGGCTCAGAGGACAGAGGTCTTCATTCCTGAGGAAGGGATGCTTCTATGACTCATAGATCAAACATCCAAGGAAGGTCACTCATGAAAGTCAATCAGCAGAAGGAAGCTTACTGTGTGGATCAGTGACTGATTTCANCTCCCAAGAGAAAACTGTGGCTGGCAGAATTCCAAAACAGCCATCAAATCTCCACCCCATGGTTTATATCCTGTATAATCCTTCTATACCCTTGAATGTATGTGAGACCTATTAATATGTTACGACAGTTGTGCCTCTTATTTGGCTCTATTTTTAAAGACTCAGTTGTAGCTGATTAGAATCAGATTCTTATGGTCGCTAGCATTTCATGACTGTGACCAATCTCTAGAAAACAACTTTAAAAGAAGAAAGATTTGTTTGAGATCAAGGTTTCGGCAATTTCAATTCAAGATCTTCTGGGTTCCTGCAGCGTGTGGTAAAGCATAATAGCATCGCAGAAAAGGCCCTGACAGAGGAAAGCTGTGTACATCATGGCAGCTAAGAAGTAAGCTAGGACAGGAGTATAGAAGAAACCAGCCACATTCTCCCAAATATACCACCAGTGACATACATCCTTCAGCTAGACCCTATCGCCTATTTCCCATCACCTCTGAGTAATGTCATCATCGAATTATTACTCCACGAGCAGATCATGGATTAGCGCTCAGGATACAATCACCTTCCCTGAGCCTATCAGCTGACAATCAAGCTGTGGAGGTTTCTGAAATCAAAAGGATCTGAAAATAAAGATCACAAGAAGGAAGTCAACGTTAAAAGCAAATTAATCAAGTCAAAAATAACCAAGGCTTTGGAAAATATAGAATGGAATCAAAACCTTATAGACAGAGGAAAAGAAAGGTTCTCATTCCCTCTGTGAGCAGACAAGGGATAACTGTAGACATGCCCAAACACAAAGACAAGGANAGAAGCAACATTTACCCCTTCCCCAGCACATGCTGCACACATTGCCAAGATTATTTCAGTAACTATAGCTCATAAACCAAATTTTAGAAAGGAACACACCTTACTTACACATATCTGAGTCCTGGCTTAAATCCAATAAATGGGAGCTCGAATTCATTCATGAATACTGACACAGCGACAGAGCTGAGGGGGATCAGAGATGGAGAGAGAGAGACAGACAGAGGAGACAGAGAAATAGACACAGAGAAAGACAGAGAGNGAACCATGATTTATACANTTTTTGTGTAACAGAAAGTGATTGGTATACAGGAACATGGAGGATGGAGGATGTCCTATTAGGGTTACTATTGCTGTGATGAAACACCTTGACCAAAGCAACTTGAGGAAGAAAGGGTTTATTTAAGTTTATACTTCCAGGTAACAGTCCATCACTGAGAGAAGTNAGGGCAGGAACTCAAATAGGGCAGGAATCTGAAGNAAGGAGCTGATGCAGAGGCNATGGAAGGGTGCTGCTTACTGACTTGCTCCTGGTGNCTCACTCAGACTGCTTTCTTATACCACCCAGGACCACCAGCCCANGGGTGGCCCCACCCACAATGGACTGGAACCTCCCACATGAATCAATAGCTAAGAAAGTGCCCTACTGTCTGCACCCCCATCTTATGGAGACATTTTCTCAGTTGAGGCTCCCTTCTCTCAAATGACTCTAGTCTGGGTCAAGTCGACATTAAATTAGTCAGTACAGATGGAAAATTTGTATATAAAGATCACATTTCCTCAATATGCTAGAAAAAGTATAATTCAAACAAAGCATTATTCTGACTTGGTTTAATTATAACAATCAAATTATGATTTCTNAAAGGGGNCATAATTAAGAAAAAGCATTAAAATGTGGTCTAATCTTTAATGGTCANATTCAAAGCTCTTAGCTAAGCACTCTATTGGCAAGCTTCTGAGGACATGGACATNAGCTGCCATTCTAAGACCCCATTGTGGCAAGTATGATGTCATATCATGTGCCAATTTAACTGTTGCTCTCAAAGACTCTCTAAGATCAATTACTGTCNTATATACATTCCCAATAATAATAAAATTTGTTTGTATTAGTAAGAGTTTACCCTGTATGATAATTACTGTATTAAAAAGTATAATGGGAGGCAGTACTTACCTTACCTAATTCTCATAATTCTAGAAGAGAAACGTTATTATTTCAGAGAAAGAAATAGCTGCCATGTGCTTTGCCCAAAGTCACACTATGAGAAAGGAAACTCAGAACTCATAGCCATTTAATACATAACTCCATACTTTCAGCCACAAGTTGATGCCACTCTCTTACATTTATAAACCTATGAAAACATCCATCCATTTCTTGAAACACTAATGTTTAANTATGTGTTTCCCAGCAAAAAGTTTTTCNCTTTGCAGAATTCTCATGAATGCAAATCTTCTATGACTTTCTATATAAAAATAATAGTTTAGATTATTTTCTGACCCCTATACTTTCTATTTTAAAAAAAGACACTGTGAAGTCTACATTTAATTTAAATTCAACCTTAGTTGNAAAAGGTTTGCTGCTCTCTTGAGTACCACAATTCCTGGTACGGAATTGCTGACCTAGTTTTAAAGAGAGGGATAAACTCACATACCTCAGATGCAGTCTTCAGGGAGAGAACAGAGTTATTGTTCGTGTCCCATTTATATGGAATGCTGACCTTTCAGAAGAATCCATTGCTTATTGTAAATGTTTAATGAATAAAAATAATTGAGCTCATACACTGCAACAATGATTCATGTTGCTTTTTCTTTTCTTAAATACCACATTGAATACCTAACCTACATTCAGTCTTAATGACTACAGCTTGGCTCCATGATTTGGAATGCAAAATAGCATACTCATAAGCCTATGTATCTTTAATCCCAAAGATTAAAGTTTGTAGATAGAAAAAAAGAAAGAACTATACCTACCTACACTAACTGATGAAGAGGTGGAGGACAGCCCACTCATTATGTATGCTAAGCAAGTGCATATTACTGGCTAGTGTAAGGATGACTCATAGATGGTGATGTTTTGCTCATATGATAAATCAGTAGCAACACTAAAAAAAAAACATTTACTGATTAGAGGTACTGAGATTATAGCATNTGATACTGTCCTGGTTAATCTTATGTTAATTTGACTGTATTGAGTGATGTNTAGAAAGCTACCAAAGAATGCTTCTGAATGGGTCTATGAGAGTGTTGCCAGAGATATCTGACATGTGTGTCAGGGAACAGAGAGGAAGACTCATCTGGACGTGTAGAACACCATCCAGTAGGTTATGNGTGGAAGGTGGAACAAAAGCACAAGGGAGAGGGGGACTAGATCACTCTCAAGCTTGATTTTTCTTGATCAGGTGTGTGCCTTGCTGTTGCTGCCATGTGTAGACGTCACATGCTACTAAACACAGAATAACACCAGCGGCTCTCCAGGGAGCCTCCAGGCTCTCAGCCTTAGACTAGGGTTGCATCATTGATTCTGAGGTTGGCAGCTTGTTGGACTGAGCAGGTACCACCTGCAGACAGGCATTGTAGGACTATCCAGTCTGTGTTCAGGCAAGCAAATCTCTCTCATTCATGTACACATACATGCATGCATACACGTATAATTCAGACACACACAAATATGTATATTCCATAGGTTCTGGTGGTCCTCTGTCCCTCTAGAGTGCCCTAAAAATAGATACTTAAAGATTCAGAATCAGGAAATATCTNTTGTTTCACAGTATTTGCAAAGATTATTTAAATGAATAGCAAATTTAGAAATTGTTTAAAATANAACATAAAGCTCTAAAAGACAATACTAAACAGTAAATGTGGTTGGAGTCAGAGTTATCTTTTTCTCCATTATTATTAGTTCTCTGAGAATTTTGTATGATGCATTTGATTATATGAACCCTCCTCTCTCCAGATGAATCTTCTTAGATCCATCTCCCCTTCCCTACCCACGCAACTGTGTGTTCTCTTCTTTAAAAACCATCAAGTATAGTTTATCCTCCCATATACTCTTAGATGTATCTATAGCCCTCCAACAGAGGCTAGTCTACACACCAGGGNCTGCANTCTNAGAGAAAACTGATTCTCCCTCTCCTAGTACATCAACTACCAGTAACTCCTTAGCTAAGGGTGGGATTTTATGTCCCAACCCCTCTCCATGCTGGACTTTGGTCTGGCCTGAGCCTTTACAGGTCTTATGCATTCTGTCTCAGCCACTGTGAATTTATATATGCAGCTGCCTTGCTATGAACAGAAAATAATGTTTCTTTGTAGGCATCCATCATTTATGGCTGTTATAATCTTTCTGTCCCCTCTTCTGCTATGATCCCTAAGCCTTGGGTGGAGGAGTATTATATAGCTGTCTCAACCAGGAATGAGCATTCTCCGGCATCTTGCCCTTTGCCCCTTCATCAGTTGTAGGTCTGTGTTAATCGCCACCTACTGGAAGAAGAAGCTTCTCTGACAAGGGCTGACAGATACATTAATCTACAGAACGAAAACTTTAAGACCTGAAAAAAAGAAATTGAAGAAGATAGCAGAAGACAGAGAAAATTCCCATGCTCATGGATTAATGGAATTAATATCGTGAAAATGGCCATCATACTAAAACCAACTCGCAAATTCAATGCAATCCACATCAAAATTCCAATGCAATTGTTCACAGAAATTAAAAAAAAAACTAACCTTAAATTTCACACGGAAACAAAGAAGATCCAAGATAGCTAAAACAATCCTGAACAACAGAAGAATAGCTGGAGGTAGCTCCTTCTTGAACTTCAAATTACACTACAGAGATACAGTAGTAAAACCAGCATGGTACTGGCATAAAAACAGACTCATGGTCAATGCAATAGAATTGAGGGCCCATGTAGAGGTCTATACATCTATAGGTGCCTAATTTTGACAAAGAGGCCAAAAATACACACTGGAGAAAAGACATCATCTTCAACAGATGGTGCTGTCTGTCTGAATAGCTATGTGTGAAAGAATGAAATACAATCTTTATCACCCACCCAGCATAAAACAGAACTCCAAACTGATGAAGAACATCAATATAAGATCTGATACCCTGAATCTGATAGTGTAGAAATTTCAGTTCAGTAGAAATCAACTTAAAACAGTGATATCCCATGGGTTAAATAAGAGCTTTAAGTTAAAGAAAATAAATAAAAAGAGCCCAGCAGATAAGAATGTTAGTGGCACCAGCCTTATGACCAGAGTTTAACTCCTGGAACCCACATAAGGAGCCTGATGCAGTGGCTTGTATCTGTAATCAAGCACTCCTGCAGTAAGCTAGAAGGTAGAGACAAGAGAACTGCCCAGAAGCTAGATTGGAGCACACAGAGCANGTAAAGTGATAAGGGAGACCCTGTCTCAAGAAGGAGGGAGGAGAGAACCAACTCCTAAAAGTTATCCTCTGATACCTGCATGCACGCCATGGCGTGTGTACACTCGCACTCACACACATATGTCACAGAGAACACACACACACACACACACACACACACATAATAATAACAATTCAAAAGAAAACTATATGTCCAGAAGTATGTGAAAATAGACATTTTAAAGTGTGTATTTAATTGTAAGGAATAAAAATTTGTAAACAAGCTTAACAAAGATGGAGCTTAACGTGAACATAAGCATGAGAGTTACAAAATTCTAAATTTTCAAAGTTAAGTTGAAAGAATGGAAAAATTCATGATGGTATATGAAGTCTGCCCAAATAATAAAAACTGAGGATTCCAAAACTATTTAACCTGGTCANATTTGTTGATGTCAATAATACATTCATTTTTAGCACACTACAAGTTGAACACAAATGCTTACCAATGCTTCTGCTTTGGGCAGTGCAAACCCAATGAACACTATTTGAATGATACAACTAAGTCTAACAGCTTCAAACATTCTCAAATGGACTTTTTGCTAAATAACAGGTAAAAATAGTGAATATAGAATTCAATCTATCCATTACTAAAGTCTTTAGTGATACCCTGACAAGATTGTTTCAACTGGGGTTCAAGAAAAAAAGTTAGCATTTAGTGGAATGTATATTTAATTGGGTTTTGTTAGATGAGCTCATAAAATATTAATTTAAAATTATTCTAATAACTTTTAAGTATGCCTTCAAGTGTATTTCTAATACCTAACCATNTAATCATATGTGTATAATATTATACAAGNTACTTCATAAAGCCATATGGAAATATTATAGGCTTTGGTTTTTCACTTATTGTACATTTCTTAGTTTATTTATGCTTTTTGTTGGAAGTTACAATTCCTTTGGTTTTTCTATAAACCTCTTATTGCCATGCTTCCAACTAATGGAGGATTAATTTAAATTCACTGACTGATTTTAATCTTTGGTTTTCTATCTTTCCTTTTTCTACAATTTCATGTTTTGTTTAAGTGTCTACTTTGTATAAAACACCGTACTTAGTGATACAATTTGTTTTAGGCTGACTTTAATCAGTGATTGAAAGTCTCTTTGCCTTTTTTTCTAGTCTCCTAATAGTTGAAGAAACACATGCACAGACTGGGAAGTCCTTATTCTTAAGGACTGCTTACATTTCCAAATACTGTGTCCTCTCTAAGTGACCCTTTGCCTCTCCCGACTCCTTAGGACAGGACCCTCTGCAAAGGTCAATAATCTTTCTCTGTGCTCCTTGACATGGCAGGTTAATCTGGGGACTGGGGGAAAACTAATATGTTTGTATATTAACTGGTCACTAGACTTATTCTTAATTGATCTTCTATCTCTAAGTAGGACTAACTATAGAAATTTTAAAGTTTTTAAATTTCAATTTTTGTGAAGCTGAACTTCATGCTATTTCTGTTAAGAATGTTTCTGTGGATGGAAATGCCACCAACTAAAATGTTGCCATTGGGAGGGAGGATCTGGTACTTTTCAAATTGCCTTCAGTACTGGTCTAAGGAGAGGAAGAAAAGTCCTACAGATTTTACCCTCTGGAGTTTATGCCCTAGCTTTCTTCATGGAGCNGAGGGTGTGAGGCTCACTTTCAGTTTTACTCTTGAATTACATAAAGTATTGCTTGCTTAGCTTTAAGCACATTTCCACAAAAATAAGTCTAAAAATTAAGCTCAGTTGTAGAATACTAATAAAGCATCATCAATCCAAATTTCAGATGGAGGGTTGTAAGGTCAATATGATGAGGACAAGAAAATCAAGGATGTGGTGTCCCAAACAAGATAACTACAGACTAAAATTGTAGGGAGTCCCGGCTCGAAGAGTCNGGAGGAAAGGACCTAGNTAGGCACAAGGAAGAAATCAGGCACTAAGTATCCTAGTCTAGGNGTGAGCAGATTGAGATCACTGTGAACCAAGAATTACAGAACCAGAAGGAAATAGCAAAGGTCTATTCTTCAGCAAGAGTTAAGAACCATTCGTCAGAGCAAAGATTGGTAGCAGAGCAATAGAGGGGGGAAGGAGAGCTGTCCTCAGGGTCAAATAGGAAAGTGATGTGATAGGAACTGCTATATCTAAGCTAAGCAAAAGCNGGCAAGGTAAGAAAGAGCAAGAAGTGAAGAGGTACTCTAAATTCCTGCGATAGTTACATAGTTAATCTTTGATCATTGTAGGGCCTGTTCACACAGAACTCTTGAGTACTTAGAACATGACATAGGAAGCCAAGGAGCTGAATTTAGTTTTTGTATTTTAAAGTGCTTTCACTTGAAATAATTATTCACACCTACCCTATGGGATATGACACCTTGCTGGAGATACAAATGACAGGCTNTACCTGACTAAAATGGNCTGTTTCTCTGCCATCTGACCTCCTGAAGGAGTCCAGTCACACTGCATCATGCCCACCAATCTTCAGAATGCAGCTGTTTTCACTGAGCATCCGACATGATATGCTTCTGTTGGCAACTACATCCATTAGGATATAAGATGTGGGTGTCGTGGGAATGTTAAGATTTAGAATGCTGTATTGGTGAACATAAGGTTCCTGGGCTCCCCGGAAGGTCTTCTTCACANCTCCCACCTTATATCACTCAATTAACACATTACCAGAAGATAGGGCTTTCATTGACTGCACACCTGAAGGTAGGCGTGGAAGGGGTCCTTGTGCACNCCTGTCATCTGGAGAGGATTGCGAAGGGAACTGGGGATATTAAAGGATGACAAGAATAGGAAACAGAAAGCAGTAGGTAGGACCCAGCATCTATGATGCACCATCTACAGAACGTGCCACACAGTTGTTCCAAGGAGAACAGTCCTCTTCCCACTTGCCAGTGTTCCAGCATTTTATCTGCACGTGACCGAAAGCACCCTCCAAAAGAGCCTGGACTCTTCAGGCTTAGTAACCTGAATCTTGATAAGTATCTCTTCTTTAACACTCCAGACAATGTGACATTGCAGATCTGATAATATTGTTCTTTCAGACCTCAGAAGGCTTGAACTTCTAACTCAAAGTAAAAACAGACATCTGAACTCTATGAATAAAACAGATGGCACACCTGAGAAGCCTAAATTGGGTATGAGGGCATTTGTACGAAGTTTTTCCCTGTTATAGGCTCATATTGAATGAGAGACAGATTCCAAATAACTTGGGAAAGGTAGAAGGACATATATGGTTTGCAGTTCTGTAATACTATAACCTCAAACATAGGACNTGGCCCATAACTCACATGAATAAACATGATTGGAAGGCCAAACCATGGCTTCCTCANCTGAATTGGACATTGTTCTGAAATGGTACTGTCAGGTTAGATGAAAATGTAACCATGTATGTGGTCCATCTGGTGTGGATTTCTGAGTCTTCTCCACAGCACAGATGAAGATTAGGTAATGCAACATGTTTTTGCTATCGAAAGTAGAGCATAAATTTCTGCCAAGAACATGAAGTAGACACAAATTTCCCTCTTCCCCCTCATTAAGTACAACTAAACGCCATGGAAATTAAATGTATTTTAAGAGCCTTAAGAAGACTTTGAAAGTTTGAAAGAACACTGACCAGCCAGAGAATACCTCAAGCCCCAAACAATAACATGGTAGTGAGTTCTTCGGGCCTCTTCTTACCTCTTTTAACACCAGTTAATGCTAAAGAAGCTGACCGACTAGAAAAGTCCTAAATGTTTTCTTTCTGGACAACTAAGAAATAAGACAAAAGTTTTAGGTAATATTTCCTTTCTCACTTTATTTGTTTTGAATANGGGAAAGATAATACTTCTAAATCCAGTTACTAAATGCCAGGTATATTTAATTAAACATGTTTCATGGGATGTTTTTAATTAAAATATAACTATACCATTTCTTCTCCATCCCTTTTTCCCCTCCAGCTCCTCTCATGACTACTACCACTCCCCCCACTCCCTCTCAAATCCATGGACTCTCTTTCGTGGTGGTAGTATATATTCATATATATATATGAATATGCATAGATAAATTTGTCCAATCCATTTAGTGTTTTTTATATGTATTTGATTGCAAAGCTGATCACTTGGTGTTGGATAATCAATAAAGAGGCCCATCCCTGGGGAAGAGTATTTCTCCCACAGTCAGCACTCCTTAGTTGCCTATAGTTCTTTGTTTAGGGGTGGAACCCTATGTAACATTGCCCCTTTATATTTTAGCATGTGTATTACTTAAGGATTCNATTGCTGTGATAAAACACCATGACCAAAAGCAACTTGGGGGAAGAAAGAGTTTATTTCATCTTACGGCTGGTAGTTAGTTATCTTGCTGGGAAGTCAGGCAGAACCTGGGGGCAGGAACTGACACAGAGGCCATGGAGGAGTGTTGCTTACTGTCTTGCTCTTTATGGTTTGCTTAGCCTGTTATCAGGCATGAAACAAAGGATACCACTACAGAATGTGAAGACAGGAAAGTGATAATAACAGTATACTCTGGATACCTATGACTTAGTATAGATTTCATAAAATATACCACCTTTTATAATTTATTCAGTATGAAGCAAATAATAGAAATATTCTTATGGCATTAAGGAAATACAATTAATAATTTTAAAAGTCCACCCAAAGAAATATCCATAGAGCTGGAGAAGTGATTCAGTGGTAGGAATGTGTTCTGCTCTCTCAGAAGACCCAAGTTTGGTTTCCAGCATCCTTGCCATGCACCTCATCATCATTTGTAACTCTACCTCCAGAGCATCCAGTGCCCTCTTTTGACCTCNACAGGCACCAGAATTTACCTGTACATATCCACACACAGACACACATATATACATAACNAAAAATAAAAAAATCATCCTTAAAATATTTCTAGGCCCACATGATTTCACAAGAAGTTTCTGCCAAATGTTTGCAGAAATTTAACACCAATTCTCCAAATCTCTCTCAGGATACAGAAGAGAAAACTCATTTTGTGAGGCTGATATAACAATGATAACAAAATTAGAAGAAAAAAACAAGACAACAGCAAATTTTAAAAGCCTACAAACCAATGTATCTCAAAGACACAGAGCAAAAATCTTTAATGACTTTTTAATCAATAGAATTCAATTAAATTCAAAATTAATTTTATGCCATGACCAAATATCAGTTGTTTCATGCATCCCAGGACAATTTNGCCTTCGAAAACCAGTCAATATAGTCCACCATGTTGACATAGTAAAGAAAAAGCATGTGATCATGTCATCTAAGGTAGAAGAAGTATTTGATAGAAGTCATCAATCATTCCTCATAAAAATACTCAGAAGATNACAGATAGAGCAGAGCATCTTCTGCTTGGAAAGGATCTAGCAGAAACCTGGGTCAGCACCTCTAACACTGATGCTTCACTTAAGGATTAACTCTTGTCCTACAAGAGCGGGAATAACAAAGATCTTTGTTTCACTTCTACAATAAACTGGGAAAAAGAAATGAATGATGTATAGATCCATTGCAGATGAGCTGATTGATTATTTATCAAATTCATTCATCCACTCAAAAGTTCTGCAATTAGTAAATAAGTTCAGCAACTGTGTAGGATAGAAGATAAACACACAACAGTTGATTACATTTTTAGATACTAACAATAAATATTTGAGCAGCAAAATTTAAAACGTAATTACCAACTACCGTGTGTATGTGTGTGTGTGTGTGTGTGTGTGTGTGTGTGTGTGTGTAAACCTAACAAACATGCACAATGTTTATACTGTAACTATTGATAATGGAAAAGGAGAACAAAGATCTAAATAAATGACTAGACATATCTCGGTCACATATTAGAAGACTTGACAATGCAATACCTGTCAAAATCTCAAGTGTTTTTCTGGCTATTGACTATATTGTTCTTACTTTATGTTAATGGACAAATGATCAAATTGGCTTAAACAACTTTATAAAAGAATAAAGTGAGAGAGGTATCAGTTTATCCAGTTTTAAGAGTCACTGCACTACTCTAAAAACCAGGATCACGTGATATTGGTAGAGGGCAAAGCACATATTAGCAGAACAGAGGAGAAATCAGAAACAGCCCCACAGAAACATGCTGACTGATTCCTGGCAAAGAAGACAAACGAATTCAACAGAATAAGAGAACCTTTTCAACAAGTGGTGCTGAAGTAAACAGAGATCCACAGGCAAAAAGGAAAACCCTACTTAAGTCTCATACTCAATGTGAAAACAAACTCAAAATAGATCATGGATGTATGTACAAAATGCAAAGCTATAGTGTTTTAGAAACAGCCTGGGGATCTAGAGCTAAGTGGATACTCAGCTTTCACATTCAAAGCACAACTGCTAAAAGGAAAATCAATAAATTATACTTTCAAAATTTTAAAACTTCATTTTGCAGAAGATCCTTATAGGAAGATAACAAGCTACACAGTCAGAGAAAATACATGCAGAACACACATCTGACCAAGTAGCACTTTGGACCTGCGATAAGCCTCAGTACACAGCCATAGTCAGCAAACATGCAAAACACATGGGACAGTAGACCATATATGTAGATTCAAATAAACAAAATTAGAAGTTCAGCATCCTAGCTATTAAAGGTTAGAAATTAAAACTATTGTAATAGGAGGAAGGAATATATATGGGAGGGTTTGGAGGAAGGAAAGGGAAGGAGAATATTTTAAACTCAAAAAATATACAAACAAAAAAGTTAAAAGATACTACCTCCCTATACCAAAATCACTAAAATTTTAAAACTAAAGGATACCAAAAAGCTGGGTATGGTAGCTCATACCTATAATCCCAGATCTAGAGAGGATGAGACAGAAGGATCGCCATGAATTTGAGGCCAGTCTTGAACACACAGTGAGCTCCAAGTTAGCCTGGGCTCAAATGAGACCCTGCCAAAAACAAAAACAAGAACCTTGACCACACCAGATGCTAGCAAGGGCATAGAAATCTGAGTTATATACATTTGTAGAGATAATGTAAACCGCTACAGACTCTCTTGCAAAGAATTTGGCACCTTTCTTTCTAAAAGAAAAAAATGATACTAATTATTAATGTTACAGACCAGTTGTACTTACAGAAATTATCCCTGGGAAAAAAAATCAAGAAGTGTGTTTATGGTCAAAGCTATATACAAGACTGGTATCAAGTTTATTCATATAGAAAAAGTGTAGAAAAGCCCACATGTGCTTCCATAGGAAGTACTCAAACATACTTATCCATTGGTGCCATGGCATAATACTCAGCCATAAAAAGGATAGATCTTTTGGCACACACAACAGCAAATCCCCAGACACTCGTGTTAAGTGGAAAAGGACATTCATGAAATCATAAGTAGAAAACATGCTAGAGATTGACAAGGGGGGTGACATAGGATTGAGGGCCTGTGTGATTTTAAAAGGGATTTCTGCATTCATAGAAAAGTTCTGTGTCAGGAGAGTGTCGATGTCATTATCCTAGTTTTGATATTATTCTCCAGAATTTTCACTGATTTTACTATTGATTAAATTGAATAAGGAAAACATAAGGCTGTTCTGTAGTATTTATTACAACTGAATATGAATTTGCAATTGACTCCAAATGAAGAGTTTAATTTAATAAATCTACAGAACTGAAGAAAGGAAAATGTAATAGAGCACAAGGGATGCTCGGGGTCAGCAGAGAGCTCAGCTGTCTTGATACTGCTTTTATCATCATCTTGCAAGTGCATTTGAAGATGTAACACACAAAGGAAGAAGAAAAGGCACCTTTTAACCTTAAAAGACAGAGGCAGGGGAGATTCCAAGTTATAAGAAACAGATTGCAGCTCAGCGTAGGAAAGAGCTTGGCGGCAGGAAACCAAGAATGTCCAGTCTAGCATGGGTCACCTGGAGAGCTGAGCTGCCACGTAAATGTGCTCAGGCAGAAAGAGTTTTGCAAAAGGCCTGACTGCGTTTGGAAAGGATTGTACCTCATCCGGAATCACAAATTCAAACGTCAACCTAAGCCAGAGAGTGAACATGAACTGCGGACACAAGCTGGGAGAGAGAAGAAAGGTGACAGAAGAGGGCCATGGAAAACTGCAGAGGCCATCTGTCACTCAGCCCCGGCTGAGTGTTTACCTTAGCAAGAACGCTGATCTGGTGAAGCTGAACTTGCAGATGTTTCCAGGGCAAGGTGGAAACATAGCTTTTGTGGGAAATGCTATGAGATCTAAAGCTGTGGACTCAAAGAAGGCTGGTCTGGAATTTGTTCTACTGTTTTAATTTTAGCATTTTAATCTAGTAATAACAATGGTTTCCATCAAGCATCTTTGCCTTACAAATTTCAAACAACTTTTATAGTGAGATGCCATCATAGATAGATTGTTGTGTCCATGAAAACATCTTGAGAGTACACATTTTTAAATGTTTTATACAAGGTCTCTATGTAGCCCAGGCTGGCCTGGAACTCACTATGTAGACCAGGCTAGCCTCCAACTCACAAAAGTACACCCCACCCCACCCTCAGCCATTGTCTCTGCCTCCCTATTGTTGGAATTAAAAGTGTACAAGAGTTTATGTCTTATTTGCTGCAATCTGTGCTTGATAACAATGTTGTAGTTAGAACAGTCTTTCCGGCCAGGCATGGTGGCAGTGGCGTGGCACATGCCTTTAGTTCCAGTACTTGGGGACAGAAGCAGGTGGACCTCTGAGTTTGAGGCCAGTCTGGGCTACATAGTGAGACCCTGTCCCAAAACCAAACCAAAACGAAACAAAACAAACAAAAAACAAAAAACCAGCATCTTTCTGTTCAGTCTTGAATACGATGCCCTCCCCCTTTTGGAGGTCCTTTGTGAACACTTCNGGTTTCTTGCAGCGTATATCATCTTTACCACACAACCAGACAGATATTAATATGCTTCTTTGCTCAAGTCTACCTCATAAGAGTACTTCTCTTCTCTAACGTGATTGGAACATTTTGAGGAGGAGTGCCAAGTCGTGTATTTTGCTTCACTGTCCTCAATATTCCTTAACACTATTAGCACCACATAGTAAATGCTCAAAAAGAGCTAAATAAATATCACAAAGGTTTACTTACTACCAGACCCTCTGTCAGGTAACAGCACGTAATATATCCCTAGCCAAGAAAGGAAGTGTTGGAAGGTTCCGTCCTACCATGCCTGGACTCTTACCAGCACCATCACTGCCTATTAGCCAGCCTTTCCTACTTGAGGTGTCAACACCATCCCTAGCCCCTAGAAGTCCTGTGAAGCTTTCTAACAGTTCTGGTTGAGGGTGTCTATTTCCTGCTTTGACTTGCAAGAAGCAATAAAGGTGTCAATCAAACTCGGTTCTCCAAAAATTTATATAACAGTGGCCTTAGGAGACCTCTGCAATACAAGGCAACCTAGACAATATGGACCAGGCAGCAAAGGAGATCAAGGGGATACTTTCCTTACTCATCATTCTTTCAGCCTCAACCAGATATTATGCTATCAGTGTCTACTGTTTCTCTGGTACTTTGAGGGCCCTGTGTGTGGCAGACAGGGTTCTCCAGCTCCAGTGTAGTAATGGACAATAAGACAAGTGTGTCTGAGACAGATGAAAGCAATCACCCCTGAGCTATTGAGGTCACTGGGTTTTCACTTAGCCAGCAGACACTGAGGTTTGAGTTGGAAATACGCATTGGTGTTTGAAAAAATATAAATTTACCAGAATTCAGATAATTATGTGCTGGAGGAAGAAAGAAGACACACACAGGGATACACACACACACACACACACACACACACACACACACACACATATCTTTTGTCCATAAAATAATGAAAAAATTTAGAGGTCCATCTTAAATTCTTTGACAACCAAATATCGTCCTCTTTAAACAGGTAGTAAAGACATGGGCAGCATAGCTGAGGCCTGGCCAAGCTTTCATTGGCACCTCTCAAGATAAGAGGCTTTAATGAACCCTCCATTCAGACATGATAGAAGTGTAAGGTGAGAGATACACTAATCATCCTGAGTTAGCCACTATCCAATATATATATGAGTTGAAATAGCACGTTATGCCTCATAAACCGTGTGCATATTACACACCAGCAGTCATTTTTAAACTTTGAAGCCTGCTTTGGAGAATTTTTAGTTCCACAAGAAAAAATCTGAGAGTTAAATCTCCCTTCACAGTTGTCCATATGTCAAGAGTGTGTCCTACTGACCTCTGGGTGCTGTGCTCATGGCTGGGCTCTGATGTTTCTAAGATAGGAGTCTTCCCTTTCACACAGGTACGGTTGTATTCTGTACGCCATTCTGGGAAACTTCGGCTCCTTTGAGTTTCTCTTTGATTCCATCAGATTTCACACCTAGCACTTCCTTCACCCAAACAATTACTTCTTTTGTCCTTTTTCACTGATGTGGACTTATTTGGTCTTATTGAGTGTGTTATTTTGTAGAATAATTTTTTTAAAAGTCACAGAAAAGAGAGAGGGTCCAAAAAGGCCTATGTCCTACTGAGTATATCAGCTTCAGAGCTCAGTTCTAAGGACATACACTGCCCCAGGAATGGCTGGCCAGAATCCTGTGGTGACCACACATAAACCTCAACACTAGAAGAATCTTCTCAGATGCTGAAAGGCTTCAGAGCAGAACAAAGAAAAGAGGCATGCTCTCCAGTGTTGCATGTCACCTTTTAGACCTGAAAGAACAAAGGTTACCAACAGATAGACAATTTCTATCAAAGTGTAGTTCCCAGGCTAAATTTCAGTGTTAGATGTGAGTCCAGTGAAAGCCACAGCCACAGCATCAAATGATTTCCTTAGCAATTGTCTTCACTCTAAGGCAAGCTTCTGCTTACTTGAGTTACTAAACCCGTTCCTTATCTGCTCACCTCCTTCTGCCCTTCTTAACCTCTCCAGTGTGTTTTTCAAGAACAAGCAGGGTGTGGGGAGAGGTCTTTAAACACATCATGGAGGGATGCTCCTCCTCAGCACTACGGGATTCTGCCTGTCATCCAACTAAGAATAGANCTCACATTTACCAACTCGTCACCTATTCACCCCCTTGCCACTCTGCCTTGTCTGCCACCCCCTCACCTGTCCCTCTCCTCCAACTACAGCAGTCTCTACTGACCCTACTCTATCAGGCAAGCTCTCACAGATGTTATCCTAGGAAGCAATAAAGCACATTTTTGTTTNTTTGAGACAGGGTCACAGATGTAGTCCTGGCTGGCCTGGAACTTGCTATGTAGACCCCACTGGCCTCAAACTCACAGAGATTTGCGTGCCTCTGCCTCCGAAGTGCTGGGATTAAAGGTGAGTGCCACCATGTCAGGCTTAAAATACATTTTTAACAAAATAATTGCATTTCACAATCACAAAAGCATCAAGTATCGTATATTTCCTGGATTCAGATTCTTGAGGATTTTAACATTCTCTAGAAGATGCTNACTATTAATAAGGCAAACTATAAATTCCCAGGTGTGTTTGAGTTAGAGAGAGGATGAAACATATGGAGAGTCTTCTTTAATTGTCTTCACTTAGGAAGTGAGACCCCACTTTGCCCTGAGACCATAAGCTCTCACTCTCACTTGTAAAGACATGGAATATTGTCCAGATCTTTGACTAAGTGTCAACATTCCCTCCAATTTACGTCAGTCACTCAGACTCTTTCCTGGATCTGGAGGTGTTTTTGGCAAGGTGCCTCAGTTGGGGTTCTGGGTCTTGCTTGTTGGTCTCCTAGCCTTGCATTTTGGTTCATTTTCTAATCTTCATCTCTGAGAGGCCTAGCAGTTAGACCCACACCTGCAGCTTGTTCCATGAGACCTGACTGAATTTCTTACTCTTTGCCTAAGAAGTAAATTCAGAGATGCACCACTTAGACTGTCTCAGAAATATTTGTTAGCCAGCTGTGGTAACTACAGACACCAGATAGCCTCCACTATAAGCCTCTAAGGACTACCAAGGCTTTGGGGGCAACAGGTATCCAACAATGACCCAATGATGACTCCTCACAGAAATGGTACTTGCTGTAGAGTGGTCTACCAGTTGACCAAAGCATACCAGTCACATATCACAAACTAGATTTTCCTTTTATATGATATTTCTATTTTTAACCTCTATTATGAAAATTACAAGGGCTGATTTTTAATTTAGATCATATATATCTAAATATCATGTCACTGCCTGCTCTGAAGACTCCACCTGATGAGCTCCAACACCCCTAACAGCAATGTCACAACTGAGAAACTTAAGGAGATGGGGAGTACAGCAGAATGTGGGTGAAGGGCATGAAATTGCATTGAAGTGAGGCTAAGAACAGTGATGAGTCCTCAGCAGATCACATGCTCTTAATTTCAGGGAAGAAAATTTAAAAAGTTAATTTACGTTTTTAAGACTTTCAGCTAAAATCTCTTCTAATTTCCCTCTCAAAAAAATCTTTCTTCATTTCAACTTAATTCTTTTACTAAGAAATGAAGACATCAATTCTTTAACAAATGATCAGAACATAATTTAGGTTTCAGTGAGTACCTACAAGACTTGGACTCACTATATCATATAATTTTTAAATATGTCACCCTGCAGATTATACATTTGTATCATCCATTTGTTAGAAATTCCATTTCAGCTATATGCACCTAAGGTTTAAGATAAGTTAAAATAAGATGTAGTCAGTCCTCTGTTTCAATATATGATAAATTTATTATTAATACTTCCATTTCTGTTTGTTATTATCATTATTATTCAGTCATACTTTATTGTTGTATTTTCTTATTCAAAAGAGAAACTTTGATCCAGTGCATCTAATATCTAGAAGACACCTTGGCTTCACCCACAGTCACACACAGGTACTGCCTTCCTTTGCTTGAGGGTGAAGATAGCCAGTGCTTTCCAAANCCCCTCCAGCCTTATTCGCGAGTGGCTGGTGTCTGTGCCAAGCCCATTCCACTTGGCCCCTTCTGAGCAGTTCTGAATTCCAAAGGCTGCTTGTTTGAAAATTCATGAGCTTCTCAATGATGCAATTCCTTTTTTGGCTGCCCCACTGCTCAGTTAGTTCAGACAACAAGATGCTTAGGGAATGGATAATTTTTCCTTTTAGCTGCCAAAACCTAACAGAGGGGTTGGTATTTTATAGCTATTGTGGAATTTTCAGAAGTTTGGAAAACAGAGGGTCTTATTTTTTGTTTTGTTTTGATAGAGGACATTTTGACAATGGCTTTGGCAGCAATACAGAAATCTCCACGCTTGTGAAGCAGAATAACATTTGCAGCCATCTGGCTTCCATGCAGCACCCTCTGAGTGGGATAGATATAAAAACAGTTACAATTAGGGGGGCTAAAATGGCTTTCCCACCAGCTTCTGCACGGAACTATCCCGTGACCAGCATCCAAGGCAATGAGGAGCTGTTGGTTCGTTATTAGCACACTTCTCACAGCAAGAATTGGCACTTTCTTCTGTTATTTATTTTTCAATCCCCCTTCACTCTCACTACCACACTTCATCCAGATTTCTGGGCTCAGATTTTTGCTCGGTAGAACATGTCCAATCACAGCAAACTGTGAAATCCACTAAAAGATTCACTGTATGTGAATAGCCCAGTTAATTTCTTTTCTAACTGCGACTTGGGTATGATTTCAAGAAATGTAGAAAAGTTTTAAAACACCATCGCAGGAATCACTTTTACCTTTACATTTCAAAGCTTTGTCTTTACATAGTAAACATTAGATGCTTAGATGCTGTTAAGATGTTTTTGAACAATAAAATACGGGTGATTCTTGATTCTTAAAACTAAAAAGAAAAAGTTCTTTTAAAACAGTAACTACGACTTTTTGCTCCCTTTAAAATTGTTATTTATCATGATAATCAGAATATGTAAAGATGTATAAGTAATAGAAGTAATAGTTCAGTCACAGGAGGCCAAAGTTGCTCACTGCTCTAGAAAGAAATTGGCCAGAGTTGTGTCAACACATAGTGCACAGTGGCTGTGAAGGAAGAAATGGGAAAAGCAAGCTGGGGAGACATACCTAGGAGGGAAGAAGAGTGGTAACACAGANGGAGAGNGAAGCAGAAAGGGTAAATAAGGAGAGAAGACGTGTGGCAGAACAGAGGGAGAGGGAAGGAGAAAGGGTAAATAATACTAAGGATGCTTGAAAAAGCCATGGGAATTATACTGTTTTATGGATATTTGAAATTACATATAATATAATAAAAATGTATGTGTGTATATATATGTTGGTACTTGTGTATAGAGAAAGTTTAATTAAAGTTGGACTACTTGAGGTAATGATGCTCTCCTTAGCAACCATGGATTATTTTTTANAAACCCTAATGCCAGGTACAGGAAACATCCTTTCAAGTTGTTGGTCTGGGAAGTCCAAGACACTCCCAAAACAATATAAGTTAGTGCTGAACTTTCTGGAAGGTGCCTTCCAGAAAAGAAGATAAGACCTTATTACCTAAGACACCACACACTTTGGACAAAGGATTTAGAGGCATCAATCTAGACTTGACCTGGAATTATTCTCACCGAGGACTAGCTCTCATAGTTTAGGAAGATGCATGTAAGCTGCTACAGGAGAAAAGCAATCAATAGTCCTATATAGCTACAATGTCAATGAACCACAACAATGTTCACTATGATAAGATATCCTGAAAAATGAAATTGAGACACTTATACCCTGAAAGTAACCAACAGTCATTTAACTGGACTCAAGGTCTTCTCAGTAGAGNGAACTCATGCCTGGCACTGCAAATTTAGTGAATTACTTGTCAATGCTGGAGAACCTACTACTGCCACTTTTTTAAACCAGTGTAAATTCTAAATAACTGCATCCTAAATACTTACCCTTGTATCCACAGACAANAGCAGCCCTCACTCATCACCAAAGAAGCTTCTTTTTGCAACAGATAGAAATCATAATAGAAAACCACAACCAGTCAAAATGCAGAGATCAAGTGACTATGACCATGAGGTGCCTGACCCCAATTAATGTATTTACAATGCAATACTTACACTTAAGNTTCCAGGAACATCACAGAAGAGGTGGCAGAAATATTATAAGAGACAGAGGACCAACTTCTGTGAGATAATCTCTTAAAAAAATAACCCACTAGTCCTATATAAATATTCTCCAATAATAATTACCTGTTTGAACTCCAAGACACAGAATTTAAAATAGTATTNAAAGAATTCAAGAAGTTTTAGTAAGCAGCTTTCCATATTACTTTTTTGAAAAGGATTTTGTGTTATTTACTCCTCCTAGTTTCCCTCCTCCACCCTTCCTTCCCAGATTCAGTCTTCCTTGTTTCATAATTCCCCTTTAGTCCNTCATAAGTGTGCATTCTGTCCTCCCAAAATATATCCATACACATAAATTAAAAGAATTAAAAGGAAAATCCACAAGATAAAACCTATACCTGGCACAATTATTGGACCAAGAACCAATGATTACGTAGGCCATAGACTAGGAAAGCACTTACTACTATTACTCTGCTGAATGGACATATGTCTAACCCAGTACTGCTAACCCACCATTATATCCATAAGCTAATGCATCTCTCAACCTTCATCTTAGAAGCCTTTATTTGCAGTCGATAGTCTCAACACAGAGACCAACACCTGACTAAGGTGCAGAGAACAAAAGACTACAGAATACTAAGCCCTAAAGGAAATATATATACCACAACCTCCTCCCCTCTAAAGGCTCAATCATNAGTCTAGAAGACAGGCCAGAAAGAGTCTAAGAGCCAGAGGTGATGGATAACCAAAAGGGAGTAGTGCTTTTTAGTGCAGCAGCTGTGCATATGCACTCAAGTAGTTGTAATAATATGCACAAAATCTGCACAAGCTCAAGTCATATCAAATTCCAGAATAGAATGAGAGTTGGGTACAAATCCTATCCCTNGCCAAGAAGCTATTAGCAATTTTTAGCTTCTGGGAAAAGGAGGGTCAATTTTCTATAAGACTGTAGACCCAGATAAGTTGACCATGCTCCACTGAAAGGCCACACATTCAAGAATATTTTGGCAGCACAATTTGGCCTTAAGAAAAAAATAAAAAGGATACNAAGTTCAGTGGGAAGGTGGGGGAGCTTGGTGTAAAAATACTTTGGGTAGGAAGGGAGAATACAATCAAAATCCATTGTACAAAATTCTC
Source organism: Neotoma lepida (assembly GCA_001675575.1). Classification (NCBI taxonomy): domain Eukaryota; kingdom Metazoa; phylum Chordata; class Mammalia; order Rodentia; family Cricetidae; genus Neotoma; species Neotoma lepida. Next base: position 1,488 of record LZPO01087498.1, on the reverse strand, counting down.
AATGCACTCTTAAAATACATTTTGAAAAAAAGAGTCCATACCTTTTGATGATAATTTTAAATTTGAATGGCCTCAACTCCCCAATCAAAAGACAGAGTTGGATGGAGTTAGTTGGATGGATTAAGAAACAAAATTCCTANTTTTGTCTGTGAAACCCATCTTACCTTCAAGGATAAGGACTTCCTTTGAGTGAAAAGTTGAAAACAAAACTATTCCAAGCAAAGGGACCAGAAAACAAGAAGGTATTACTATCCTAATATCTGAGAAAATAGACTTCAAAGTAAAATTAATCAGAAGAGAAAAAGAAGGATNCTTGGCTCTGATCAAGGAAACAGTTAACTAAATAGACATTACTACCCTGGGCATTTATGCATCAAACTTTGGTGCAACNGATTTCGTATAAAGCATACTGCTGAACTACAGGACTCAGAAATACTGCAACTCTGATTCAGTAATAAGAAGTTATTCAGTACCTCACTTTCTCTAATAGACATGTCATCTGGACAAAAAAATAAATTATATAGCATGATAGGTTGCTGCAAGCCACAAAACATATTGTAGTGGGATTTCAGCTGATTATGACAAGCTAATACCTGGAAGAAGCCAAGGGCCTTCCAGAGGTCAAGCTGAGACTCAAGGAGTCTTGGTGACATTGGCTTTTGATTATTAGCTGTTTCCTACTATGAATTTCTTTCGTGCTATTGCAGCTTTTCCATCATTCTTTGGGCACAATTTCCCTCTATTAAAGGAATATTTAGATAACCTTCTGAGCAGTAACACAGCCAGGATCCCTAATTTCAGGCCTTTCTGTAATTATTGTCATTAGCAGCATCTGGCCAGGACCATCCCCAGAGGGACAAAGGTATCTTATCAGAGATACCTCTGTACTCTCTAAAAACAGACTTAAGCATCCAAGGCCAAATGATCTCCTGAACTAAGGTAACACCCTTGTGGAAACACCTGTTTCCTAGGTCAGGCGGACAGCAATTTAAGGTGAGACCCCTCCTGTTTTACAGCCTTACTAACATTATANACTCCTAACNTCTTACCTAACCACTTCTAGGAATGTAGATTGAGCACATAAATTCCCTTCTTGATATACTAACTGATCATGAGCTCTCANTTGACCTCCTCCTTTACTACTCCCTTTTTGGGTTGTAAAAGAAAGCCTGACAGTCACTGCCTGAGGAAAATTCTTACCTGCCTTTATGACCCCATAAGAATTCAAGCCTGGTGACCTTCCTCTGCCAGAGGATCNCTATTGCTTAGGTTTATAACTGAATTCCTCAGGGACTTNGGGAGAACTTAGAGGTATAAGGAGACTTAGAGGAAGATAGAACTGGAGAACTTGAGGACAAGATGGAAGATGAGGAAGAGCCAGATGGGGAAGTACTAGATGGATAAGAACTAGATGAGAAAGAAGGAGATAGGAGAGGAACTAAGATGGGAAGGAACTAGATGGATGAGAACCTAGATGGGGCAATGAGA
>LZPO01087497.1:80708-95390 GCA_001675575.1 Neotoma lepida | reverse complement strand
GAGAGGGTTGGAGTTTCCTGGGACTGGTTATGTCCCAGGACCTGGGTCCTAGAGGCAGGACTCTCTAGGTTGGGAAGAGACACTCACCTCTTGGTCCAATGAGACCTGTGTTGGAGTCTCAGGAAGCCGAAAAAGTTTTTTAAAATATTTGCCAGACTTATATGTGAGAACATCTTACTTAAATGTCTGCGTTTCCTAGTAATATTGACCTATTATTGTTTATGATTTATTTTTTTTACTTACTACTGCTTTTGTTTGCTTTTATCCCATAGGCCAGAATTACCTCAAATTAGGTATGTAGCTGAAGATGACCTTGAAGTTTTTATCAGGTGCTGGAATTGCTGGTATGCAGCACCATGCCTGGCTTTTATTGCTTCTTCTTGGAGTGAATACTCTAATTTTTTCCCCTGTTGCTCTTGTTACTGTTTTATACTAACCAAATTATCTGTTGCTCTATGATTTCTGTTGCATATATTTTATATTGTGATTGTAAATACTGCTTATTGACAAGTTATAATATCAGCAGGTTTTGGGTATTTGTGTATTTTAGTTTACACACTATCACTTTACTTAATTCTTACATTAGTGCAATAATAATTATAATAATTATAAATTTTCAGTGAAAAATTCTAACATCAAAAATACAAAGAATAAATAAAAGAAGAGATATATAAAATATTCTTAAAAGTCAAGTAAATAAAAATATATGCATATGGACTAGAATTCTTAATAGTATAAATAGTCATTCTCTTCCAAATTGATGTGCAAATTTCACGAATTTTAAAAAAAATTACACCATATTTGAAATGGTACTTGACAGTGAGATTGGAACCAAATCTCCAATTCAAAGCAGAGCATTTCTGGAAGAGAAGTGGGTCTGACCCTCCTGGAGCTCACTGGACTCAGTGAAATGTATACTCAGTTAACAGTAATGAAGTACCTGATGGTGCAATTTGGGAAAACAATACAAAAAATAAATTTCATATGAATCAGCTTTGCTGGAAGTGGTGGTGTAGATCTTTAATCCCAGCATGTCTGAGGCAGAGGCAGGTTAAATAACAAGTACTAGACCAGCCAGAACTCCGAAGTTAAATCTTACCAAAAACCCCAAACAAAAAGAAGCTCGCATGGAAAACTTTGAGAAATCTGAATGAGAACTAAGATAATATCATCATAACAATGATATTACAGATATGATAGGATGAAAGGGTAGATTATTGAATCTACATTTAAAGAGCAACAACTTGTTTAAAATGTTTTACATTGCTATGAATTTTAGTTTATTGATACAAATTTAAAGTTAATTTTGTTATATTGTATGTGTATTTCTACTCTTGTATTAGGTATTATGTTTGTGCAGCTAATTTGAAATTGTAATGGATAATTAAGAAATACAGATTAATAATTAGTCATCCATGATAATCAAACTTATAGTTATGTTAGTTAAGTGTTTTAAGTATACATGGATATATTTCAATTAAGTAGGTAATCTTCAAACACCTCAAAGACCTACAGAATATAGCATTTAAAATGTTTTAAAAACTTAGACTTTCTGGACAATGAGACACATCTGCTCCTGGCAGCACCGATTTACTTCAAGGAGAAAGATGGGCATCGAAGACACTGCATATGGAGTTTATCTTTTTGGCAAAAATAGCCATTTGGGCAAGAAACTGCTCTTGCCTGGACTGCTGATAATATGTTATATAAACTGGACATGCAGGACCCATAGGAAAAATGACCACTGAATTTGCTAAAACAAGGTGAAATCGTCCTTCAGGCTCCTGTTTCACAAAGGAGACTGCCAGACATTCTACAGGACACAGGGAAAAGTGACTGAGAGACTCTAGACCTATAGGCTGAAGATGGATGTCCCAATGTTACAGAGAAACTTTAGGTGACTGTCCAGGCAGTCGGCTGTCTCTGTCATTTCCAGAATTTTGAAAGTTGTTTACAATGCATTTCCTGTTTACTTAGGTAATATTTTATCCTTCTGAGGTCTTTGATGTAGTTGAAGACTAGATAGTTATAATTATAGTTTTCCTTGGTTATGATAAAAGATAAATTAGATATGAAACTTTAGACTTATAAATATAGGATAGATGATAGAATATTTTCTTTAATTTTGCAAAATATAAATAGGCTAGATAGTGTAACTGTAATTCTTGCTTGATAACTGTTCTATTATATGTAATTTTATTATGTTAAAGTTAAAACCTTCCTTTTTGATTAGAAAGAAAAGGGGAAGTGCTGTGGAATGTCTTTCTATATGCTGTGAATATATGTTGCTCTGATTGGTTGATAAATAAAGCTGCATTGGCCTATGGCAAGGCAGCTTAGAGGCAGGTGGAAAATTCAGGCAGATAGACAGGAAGAAGAAAGGCTATCCTGCCATCCAGGGAGCAGCATGTAATGGCACACAAGTAAAGCCACGGAACATATGACGACATAGAGATTAATAGAAATAGGATGAGTTTAGTTATAACAGCTAGATGTCAAGAAGCTTGAGTCATAGGCCATGGCCATAAGTGTATAAATAATATTAAGCCTCTAAGTGATTATTTTATAAGTGGCTGCAGGACTGTGGGGATGCACGAGACCAGACAAAACTTTCAACTATATAACAATGTCTGTGTTGCAGTTTAGAACATTGCACTATGGAAGAGGAAAACCATTCAGAGAAGCTGGATAGAATCCAGAGAAGATATTCAGCAGAGGCCACTGAGTAGTTCTGACTCTTCCAGTTCATGTACCTAGCTCTGTTCCTTCTGCAACCATGTCAGACAAAACCCACATGGTTGAGATTGAGAAATTCAATAAATTGAAATTGAATATGTCAGAAATGCAAGAGAAATATATCTGCCTTCAAAAGAAATGATTGAACAGGAGAAGTAGGCTACGAATCATACTAAGGCACCAACACACACTGTATATTCCATAAATATTACCTTCTTATTTTCCTTCTTTTAGTGTTTTAATGTTCACAGCCATCTGTAACTCTAATTCCAGGAAATGTGATGCCTTCTTTTGGCTTCTGAGGGTACCAGGCACACACATAGTGCACAGATATGCATGCAGAGAAAACACCCATACACATAAAATTTTAAATTATTTTATAAAAAATAGAGTATGGGGACTTTATACTATATGGAGGTTTTTTCCTTTATATGAATTCCATTACTTGAAAAAATAATTTTAAATACCAAAAAAGCAAAAGGCAAAGCATAAGAGGTGACTTAAGAATGCATCTCTTTTTATTTTGTGTTAGGGAAACATTTCTTAAACAGAGCATAAAAAAGTAAAAACCATGAAGGAAAGGAATGATAATTAGAATCCTGCTAGTAGTAAGAGTATCTTTTATCAACATAACTCCTCCAGAGTCTGCAGGAGGGATAAGTCAGCTTTAGAGCACTTGCCTAGCATGTACAGTGTCCCAGCTTCCATCCCCATATTCACAAAACAAAAATAGAACCATGAGAAGCTCATATATGAGCTCATATATGGAGCTGGAGTGGTGTCTCAATGGTTAACATTACACACTGCTCTTGCAAAGGGCCAGAGTTTGGTTCTTAGCATTTGTAGCAGGGGATTCACAATCAACTGTAATTCCGTCTCCAGGGGGACCAGATGCTTCTGTCCTCTGGGGGCACCTGCACTCATGTGCTAATACACATGTGTGCATGCACACATACACACAGACCGACAAACACACACACACACACACACACTTACACATAATTAAAAAGAAGTCTTTTTTTTTAAACCCATATGTTGTCTCTTGGGACAACATGCAGTGTGGCTCCTTTTTAATAAAGTTAACAATACAGGTACAACTAAAGATTACTTTACTTATGCATAAATGAATAAATAAACATGAACAAAAAATATTAAGTTCAAGTACACAAACAACACACAATATAGTATAATTAAAATGAGCACGATAGCAAAATTGTTATGAGCAGATTGGTAGACTTAATTCTAACTTTGTCTTCAAAAGCCCACTCTCTCTTTCTCCTTAGCTTATTCTGATGGAAGCTAGCTGACATGTTGGGAGACTCCCATAGGGAGGATCAAGTGGTAAGGAATGGAGAGTGGCATATGTTCAACACTGGGCAGCAAGGAACCAAGGTCCTCAGTGCAGAGGCCTGGGGAGAAGAGAATCCCACCAGCAAGGAAGCAGAGAAGCACAAAAGCAAAGATTTCCTCAGGAAAGGTGTGCCATAATTGACTGTTTGCAGTACTTCTAGCCAGAGTGGGGATTGCAGCCTTGTGAGAGATGATGAGCCCAAGGAGCCAGTCAAGCCTCACCAATATCCCAGACCCAGAATGAGTGCTTCTGCTCCTCAAGACTGGGGAGCAAAGCAAGGATGCTCACAGCCCACACTGCTATTCACCATCATCTTGTGGAGTGGGTTGGGGGAGCATACCAGGGAAAGAAAAGATACAATGCCTTTATGTTTGAATGCAAAAAAGAAAGCATCCTGATCTTGTGTTCACAGTCAGCATGATTGTTTATGTAAAACTTCCAATGCACTTTCTTAAACTAAATGGTACAAGACAAAAATAAAATACACAGAGTCAATTATGCTTCCATAGATTAGGAAAAACAATTGCAAATTGAAATTTTGAAGAAGCATCCATATTTCAAAAGAACAGAGCTGGATGACTCAGACAATCAAATTTCCTTACTTCCTATAATGCTACAGTAAACCAGATGAGGAAGTGACATGGCTGGAACATAAATCAATTCAACAGAATGAAGGCCAGAAATAAACAAACATATTAAGCTGGTTTTGACAGGATGCAAAGGTAATTGAACAGAAAAAAATAAAGTTTTTGTACAGATGGTGACTTTAGCTTATACCAAGCTTGTTCAGATAAGACGAAGTATAAACCATAGTAGAAAAGTTTATAAAATGTAAAAATTGGACCTCATAAAAATAATAGAAAAATATTCACCAAGAAACATAGTTAAGGTTAGTCATCATGGTACATGTATAATTCTAGCATTCAGGAGGCAAGAAGGGAGATTGATTAAAATTTTAAGCTAGTCTGAGCTACATATCAAGTTCCATTCTACACAGGTGAAACCCTGTATTCAAAAAAACCACCACCACCAATAACAATGACAATGAAAGGAAATAGTGTTCAGAGCCAAGTATGGTGGCACATGTCTACAGTCCCAGCAGTTGGGAAACTGAGTCAGGAGGATAATGAATTTGAAACCAGCCTGAGATATATAGCGAGGTCCTGTCTCAAAAACAAAACAAAGCAAAAAATAATAGAGACCCAGTTAAGAAAATGAAACGATAAGTCTCAAACAGGAAGAAAAAATATGTGAATCACATATCTGCTAAAAGACTAAACCAGATCTATGAAGAACTCTTGAAGCCAACAGGGTAGGTAGAGTAACTCCTGAGTATAACTCCTGAGTTCTTCAGGATCTAAACCTTGGACCCTGGGCATGTAGTCTTATATGTCAAAAGGACTTTATAGTGGGCTTTTGTGAAAGTTTGAACTGAGGACCTTATCCCAGACTATCTAGGTCTTTAATGAAGTCAGTATGTATTCTAATGAGAGAGAGGCAGAGAGGGTCACCTGCAGACATAAGAATGCAGTGTAACTACAAAGCAGAGGCAGTCAAAAGCCCTGGAACACCAGCAGCCACCACAAACTGAAAGAGACAGGGAACAAGTTCTCTCCTAAAACTTCAAGAAGGAGCAAGCCCTGTAAAACTCAGTTCTGACTTCTGTTATGGTTTGAATGAAAATAACTTCCATAGGCCCATAGTGAGTAGCACTATTAGAAGTTGTATCCTTGTTGGAGTAGGTGTGGCTTTGTTGTGTGTCACTGGGGATGGGCTTTGAGTTCTCAGATGCTAAAACCAGACCTAGTGTTTCAGTCCTTTCCTGATGATCCAGATGTAGAACTCTCAGCTCATTCTCCAGCACCATGTCTGCCTGCATGCCACCATGCTTCCTGCCATAATAATAATGGACTTTAGTCTAAACTGTAAGCCAGCCTCAATTAAATGTTTTTCCTTTATAAGAGGTGCTATGGTCATGGTGTCTCTTCACAGTAATAGAAACACTAACTAAGACAAGCTCTGAGAACTATAAAAGAATATACTACTATACTGTTACGTTGTAAGCCACTGCAACTGTGCTAATACATTGGTCTAACCCTAGGAAATTAACATGGCCCAGTAGTGAGCAAAAGTCCAACTAGAAAATACACAAAATATGTGAACTGACATCTCACCAAAAAGAAGAGATAAATGCAAACAACCCCAGGAAAAGAGGATCAAAACTTTTAATTATAAACCACACTAAAAACTGTAATGAGATTCCCCTTATACATCTATTAGAGAGCTAAAAATCTAAAGAAATAACCTTGGAAAGCAATTAGAATCATGGTGTTTAGTTCACCAGAATACAAATCTGGTGTCCACGTTAAACTTTCATAGTTTCTTGTAGAATTAAACATGTGTTTATCATTGTACCTAGCAATCTCAAACCCCTAGGTATTTATCCAGGGGAAATAAAGGTAAGTCCCTTTAAAAAATCTATATGTAAACATTTATAGTAGTTTATTCACAATCTCCCTACACTAGGAACAGTCCTAATGTCCCTCTGCTAAAGAAACCACTCTCATGATGATGGTACATGACTATGTACATTTTGAAAAATGCATAGAACTGTGCACCCAAAAGGGTGAATTTTTCTTTAAATACATTATATCTCAAGACATAAAAGAAAGTTTGATATAAATACTAAGTGAGTAGAAATAACAGTACAGATTGATAGTTGTTGTTGAACATTGTACTATGATTAGTATTGGTCCTACTAGACATATGAACTCTCTGAAAAAAGAACATGTTTTGTTCCCAAGCACCGAAGACAAAATATGCTACTTAGTAGATGTTCAATAAATATTTTTGAATAAATACTTGAATCTTCATTACAAAATGATGCTTTTAGAATTTCTCGTACTCCCAAGAATGCCCCTGATCTTAGGGAACTTACAATCTAAGACTAGGGAGGGACACAATCACAGAATGAAAGAGCATCACAAAGGTGTCAGGAAAAGAAGCTGAAGATGGGAGTTGGGACTGGCAAATGGCTTTTCAGTAAGTGGAGCTTAACCTTAACCTTAGAGTTTGTGTCTAGAAAAGATATTTCACTGCTCTTTCTAGAGTCAGTGATCCTCAAAACTCAGAAAAGACTCTCTGAATCCCTCAAAGCAAAATCTTTTGTATTTATACATTTACAAATTCTGCCTACTCCCAGCTGTTCCATCAGTCTGCCCAGATAAGAGCAAGCTCTACTTAGAGAAAGACTGATGTGGTCCCATTGAGGGGAGAGGTGGGAGCCAAGCCTCTCACTGCAGGCCTTTACCTATGATCTCCCAAGGGTTTGGACTCCCTGTCACTGCATCTGCATCAGCTGCTAGGGACTTGTTTGCTCCACAGAGCCCAACAGCTGCCAGACTTGGCTGCAAGTGTTCACCATGCTGTGCTGACAAAGGCCTCACTTCCTTGACAGCTTTTCTGCCTTCTCTTCTTCACAGCAAACAGCTTTCAGCCTCAAGGCACTTGATCTCCAAGACTTTTCTCTCGAAAGACCCCCTGTTCCATCACACTCCCAACCCTGGGATCTTTGACGACAAACTTCACAAAGATGGAAGACAGGCCAGCTACAAGCCATACATTCAACAAGGTGGGGGAGGGGTGCTGTTAGGCTTACTCTCCCTGTAACAGTCATATTTAAGACACTTTTCTATTCCAACTCTCCTTACCTGCTCTGCATTTCCCCAAATCAAATTCACCTCTTAAGAAGATTTTCTTTGTTGGTAATGTTATTGTCTATCTTCTCCTTGTAGAATTTAAACCCATTACGGACAAATATTTTATTAGTGTTTAATCCTCATATGAATGTACCTTGATGCCTATTGTCATGGTTGATATTCATGGTCCACTTGACTAGATTTAGACTCACCTGAGAGATACAACTCTGTATATGTAAAAAAGGGTGTTTCTAGGCTTGTTTAACTGGGGAAGGAAGGCACAACTGGGTGTAGTGAAATCATCCCATTCTCTGGAATGCAGAATTAAATAAAAAGAGGAAAAGGAGAAAGCAAACTGAGTGTCCTCAATCATCCCTCTCTGCTACATGATCCATGTAGATGTGAGCAGGTAGCCTCCCATTGCCATGCCTTTCCTGCCTTCATAGGGTGTTCCCTTCAACTGTGAGGCACAATAAGTTCTTCCTTCTTTAATTTGCTTTCTGTTAGGTATTATGTCACAGAAATAAAAAAGTAAGATATATACCCATTTTATAGATAAACAGCACACTAAGACAAGTGCAGATGAAAAGCTAGAGTTGGTGGTGGTGGGTAGTAGCAACTAAAAATGCTTCATGGAAGAAGACTGAAGCACAGACAATTACATAATGTGTTCAAGGACTCACAGCTAGCACTTGACACAAATGGCATTTGAAGCCAGGCTATTAGAGCTTCCAATCAAAAAGCAAAACAAAAGTGCTCTACACATAGTAGGCATTCAATAAAAGAGTGCAAGGCTAAGTCAATGAGCAGAACCATGAAGTGCACCCATTCTGCTTGTGTGGGGAATGTGGTCTGCTAGTCCACCACCTGGCTGCCAGGAGGCCGTGTGTTCTCAACAGTTTTTCTACTCTTCCTGCTTTTTCTGTATTCACTACACCCGTCTCCTTTCCCTCTTGTTCCCTTCATTGCTTTCCCTGGGTGCTGTAGAGGAGGAAGTACTGCTCAAGGAAAGAAATTCACACTGCTCTTTATTCACTCTTTCCTCGAGGCTTTGACAGGGTCACAGATGCTCTCTGAGTCACTATAATAATGCTAGGGACTAGAAAAGCCAAATATATCCATGGAAGAGTCTGAACTGATCTATCTGACCACTTGAAAGGAGGACTAGCCAAGGAGAGATACCTTCAAGCACAAAGCAGACTGTGGGCTGGAGAGATGACTCCGATATTAAGAGCAGGTACTACCCTGGCAGAGAACCTGAGTTCAAGTCCCAGAACCTATGTTAAGCGGCTCCCAACTTCCTGTAACTCTAGCTCCAGGGAATCTAACACCCTATTCTGCCTTTCTTGGATACAGAATGCATGTTTAGAAACTCACAAAAACACACATGTACAAGCAACTACAAATAAATCTTTAAAAACAAAGCAGACTAAAATGTGTAAAGAATCGGACAACTGGAACTGAGGGCTGCTGATTGGGATTTGGCTACTAAAAATGCTTCATAGAAGAAAACTGTTGCATACTCCTGTCACATGGAACTGTGTGCTACTCTGCCCTCCTCTCCATAATGGACTGTATCTCCTTAGACTGTGAGCCAAATAAGCTCTCTTCCTCCCTTAAGTTGCTTCTTTGTGAGATATTAGGCTATTGTAATGAGAAAGGTAACTCTTACACTTGTCAGTCTGAAAAGTGGTACCTAGGGGTCTGCTCCAAGTTGAAGACCTGTGGAGGCTGTTCCAATTCCCAGCCATCTTCTCTACAGGGAAGATGTCTTTCCTAAGCTTTCACTTTCATCCTGAAAGAGTCCTAGCCTAGTGGGCCTTTCACTGCTGCTTCTGCTTGTGTCATATTACAGGAACCCATAAGGAAATCTTGTCCACCTAGTTCTTTTCATCTTTCTTTGACACCCACCTCCTTTCTTGGTTCCTTCCCTTCCAATTCCTGTCTATATAACTTTTTTTCTTAAATCTTCAGCTTTCCAGGATTCTAACATGGGTCCTACTAGCCTCCTGAGTAGTGGGTGCTTTCCCACCCCACTCTGTCATGGCCTTGCTTGGCACACTATCAAGCAGGCAGCAGCAGCCTCTAGAGTAGTTCTCAACCTGAGAGTCAAACAACCCTTTCACAGGGGTCTCCTAAGACTGTCAGAAAACACAGCTATTTACATTATTATTCATAACAGTAGCAAAATTACAGTTATGAAGTAGCAAAGGAAATAATTTTGTGGTTGAGGGTCACCACAACATGAGGAATTGTATTAAAGGGTCACAACATTAGGGAGGTCAAGAACCACTGCTCTAATAGGTTTCTGCCAGGTCCTAGTCCAGGGATGACAGCACCCTCCTCATCCCCACTCCTGCAGATGATGCCTTGCCTTCATTTGGGAAAAGAAAGGCTTGGACTGAGTGATGTAGAAAGTTCCTTCCAGTAGCAGTGTTCTAGGACAGTATTTGAATGTCTTCCTTTTGAAGCTTCAAGTGCTCTAGGGAAATGATTACCCTAAAAATATTTCCAGGTTGGTAGACTGGTATCGGTCAAGATCCTGCCGTTTGACAACTTCTGTGTGAACTTAAGTGATATTTACATACAAAAATGTTTTACTGTGGGTACCATCATTGTCCTGGTGTCAGGGTCCAAGGATAATGCTCCATTACAAGCCTTACTTGTTACATGAAGCAAGATTCATTTACTCATTCAGTAGAGTCCATCTGTTCACACAAATGGTGAAAGGGACAGACGATAACCTGTTTGAGCTAGGTGCTATAAAAGGAGCCCACTGCTCTATTCATTGACTGCCGGGGGACCAGATTTCATTCTGCCACAATTGTAAAAGTCTAATAGTTATAAACCAGTCATTAAGAAGCAAGACTTAGAGCACTGGCATAGCTCCTTGGCTCCAACCATGTCTGTTTGCCACATCTGAAGGAAAAGAAAGTGAAGAGGTATTACAGGTACTTTGGATGAAGTCACACATACTTAGACCTTTTACTGGTGTAGGTCTTTCTCCCATGAAGCTCAGCTACCTCTTCATTAGTACTTTGCAAAACAGCAAATGATGGCTGCAGCCATCACATCACCACATCTTTACAGTAAATAATTACCAGATGTAATGAAGAGAGCCAAAGGGATCACATTACTGTTTAACAAGCAAAATCAGTGCACTATACTCCCAAGACAAAACGAAGCTGCTATGCCTCCTCCGCTGCTGAGCCCCCTCTGCTGCACCCCCGCTGCTTATCTGGTGGCTACGGGAGTTATGGACAGTTGTGAGTTGCCATGTGGGTGCTGGGAATTGAACCTGGGTCCGCTGGAAGAACAACAACCAGTGCTCTTAACCATAACAACTGTCCTACTAGGTGAGAGAGAAAAATCAGAGTATCACGGGACTAATAGTCACCCAGATTTTGGACATTCAGAAACATTGGGAACTAAAGTTAGAATGGGCAAAAGCCTGGAAAATGAGTCTCACATCGGAAGACATTCCAGGAGTTAGCCATTTTAGGAGGCGTCTCTCCAAAGTGATGTGATGATGGACTTGAACTTGGGAATCAGGTTCTACTCACTTGGACATCCCTGCATCATGGACTCTTGCTGCTCCTGTTCCATGTGCTCGCAATTCCAGCTACTGGAAACCACCAGGAATGCTTTCTAATTATCATTTGCAACTAGAACTATAATCAGAAAGAAAATTTGTATTTTTGTATGACTTGATTGTGTGCCACTTTATATAACAGGTCCTGTTTTACAAATAAATTTTGCTTGATTAAAAAAAAAAAAGAAAGAAAAAACCTGCTGCCTCATGCCAAAAGCAGTTGGGGAACCTAAACCAAGTCACCAGCCACGCTTGTTCCTGTGCCTTGCTGCCAGTTCATCCACCTTCCAAGAGAGCATGCATTGCCTTTTATTTGGGTCATGTATGCTCCAATAACAATTCCGCCCTTGGACCAAACCAATCCTTTCAATTGGCTAGTGTACCGAGGACAGAAGTCCCGTAACACAGATGAGGTAAGCAATTGTTCAGAAAGGAACAATCAACAACCTCTCTGTTGTCTTATGGATAGAAAATTATGGAGGAACCAATTCATCTCGAGACCTTTGGCTCCAAGTTGAGTTCTCTGCACTGAAACTCACCTGCCTCCTCATTTGGTCTTCTGTGTCTATCTTATGAACATGTGTGTGAGATGTCAAAGTGAACAGCATGAAGACACATATCTCTTTCCATAATATCCACTGGAAACATGTCAAATAAGACATAGAAGTGTTCACATGGACACTTGAAGGCTTTCTGAAAGGCCAGTCAACGTAGTGAGAAGTGGTATTGGACAAGGTCAGTTGAAGTCAATATCCCAAGTGTGGCAGGGGAATAGGTAAGCTGACCGGCAAAGGGCTCTTTCAATATGTGTGTGCCCTTGTGCTACAGGACACACACACACATACACACACACACATCATTTTTTGAGTTTTACCACATCCTGAGGGCACATACAAACCAACAGACTGAATTTTCCCACTGAAAAATATACTCCTTCCCTCCCACTTCATTTAGAATTTTGTTGTTGTTTTGAGATTGGGCTGCATGTACCATAGGCAGGTTTCAAACATGAGATGTAGCACAAGCTGGCCTTGAACTTCTCCTGATCATCATCTTCTGCCTGTACATCCTAAATGCTGGGATTACAGTTTTGAGGCACCATGCCTGACTTTCCTCCTCTTCTTTCTTACTTCTTTTATTTTTGAGATTATAATATAATCACACCATTTCTCCTTCCCTTTCCTTCTTCCAAACTCTGCCATGCTCTTTCACATTCATGGCCTCTTTTTAATTAACTGCTGTTACATGCATATATTTATATTCTTAAATATAACCTGCTCAGTCTGTATAATGTTACTTGTATGTTTATGTTTTCAGGGCTGGCCATTTGGTATTGGATAACTAATTGATGTGCTCTTCCTTGGGGAATACTATTTTTCCCACTCGCTGCATTCCTTAGTTACCTGTAGTTCTTTGTGTAGGGTTGAGGCATCCTGGGCTTTCCTACCCCTATTCACCATAGCTTGTCTATTGTTGTCCTTATTCAACTCGTATTTGAGCAGTCATGTCGGTGAGACTTTAGGAGTGTAGCTTTTGACATTCCTAAGACACAATCTTAGAACAAACTACCTGACCCTCTGGTTCCTACAATCTTTCTGCTCCCTTCTTTTTTAGGCAAAGTATTGTTATCTTCAACTCTCTATGTATTCTAGACTGGCCTCTAACTCATGATCCTCCTGCCAGATCACTATTATTTAATCCTTATTCAGTCAAGTTTTTGTTTAGTTGTTTGTTTCTCTTTTCTACGTTTCTCATGTGATTTTCTAGGCTGGGAGATGATTTTGCTTTTAATCACATTTTCCCAAACAGTATGTATGAATGCATAAGTACACAGACACACATAGATACACAGTACCCTATGCCCTCAATCTCCCACATTTGCATGCACACACACTTGTGCACTCCCCTTAACCTTGCCCCTCTTGGAAGGGATTTCCTCTTCCCAGGACTGGAGCCAGAGGAGCAGCTGGAAGAGAAAGGCCATAGGCAGGCGGCTGGTGTGCTTAGTCTTTCATCCTCCCTCTCCCCTCCCTGACCTGGTGATAGAATCCAGGGCCTTGCTCACTCTAAGCATGCACTCTACCACCGAACAGCCCTCCCAATCCTGTCATTTATCATCCCTATCCAAAATACCTACTGACCCTTGTCATGCTTCTGAGTTTCTTTTTGCTATAGCATCTGCATTTTCCCGTTCCCTTTAGTCTACGGTTTCTAACTTTTTTTTTCAACCCAGTGATGGAAAAGGAAAAACCTTAGATTTCTCTCATTCTTTCATCAATGTACTTAATTTATTCAATGTTAGGAGTGCAGCCTCCACGTGGGTGGGGGTTGGGCACCAAGATCTCACACCTTAGGTCCTACAGTTGCAGGGCCGCACAGACTTCCTGAGAGCAGTTTCTGCTTAACCCTTAGGTTTTTGCCAGAAGGAAGCTCTATTGCTGCCCAATCAGAGCCGCCCTGCCCTCCCCTCCCTCTGGGTGTTTGGGAAGACTTCAGGGAAATCTGACTCCAGTGCCTGAACTGCCCAGGAGCTCTGTGTTTGGAACCTACTGTCTCTGCTTTTGGCAAACTCGGGCTTAGCTCTCCCAAGGGACAACCGTCCAGCTTTTGTTGTGCTCACACGCCGCCAACATCTCTTCAGCATTCAGCCCGCCAGGCAGAGCATGGTATTGGGTTGTGGCTTTGTCATAATGCTTCTGTACTGTGACAGGCTCATCTGAAAGCAGTTGGGCCAGAATCTGTGAACTGTTGACTTGCAGCTAGAGCCTTGCCACACGATATGGATAGGCTTCTTCTGATGGATGTTATAGAACTTTGGGATAAAAACTTGTGCTCCAAGCCAGGTCCTTCCTGCCACCAGTCCTTAATAAGCCAATTAATAATGGAAAGCAGAAAGGGGAGAGTTATTCAACATGGCCACATTGAGAAGACACACAAAGCAGTCCAGTGAACCCCGAAGTCTGTTTTTGCGGTCCCGGAGTGCGATTCAAGTTCAAATAGAAGGCCAAGTGTTGTTTTGCATTTTTGCAGCGCTGGGGTTACCGTGCGAGAAAAGGTCACGAGGCACGACAAAACTCAGTATCAGAGCTTTATTAGAAAGTGGGGAGGGGGAGAAGATGGCGGGGAGAGAGAAAGAGATAAGAGAGAGAGACAGAGACAGAGTGCGTGCAGCCGCACGTGGAGAGAGAGAGGGAGAAAGAGACAAGGAGAGGGAGGAAGAGGTGGGATTTCCCTTTGCACATGCTCGAAGTGCGAATGTGAAGTTACTTAGCTGGGGGAGTGGCCAGGAATTCCAACACCAAGTA
>LZPO01087497.1:34240-48171 GCA_001675575.1 Neotoma lepida | reverse complement strand
CCTCAATCTCCTTCTTCCCCACAGTAGCCCTTGTTGCATGTTTGCCCATGCTCAGTTCTTCTCCTTCCTCCCTTGAGACTTCTCTAGGGCTGAAGAAATGGTTCAGTAGTTAAGAGTACATATTGCTCTTGCAGAGGACTTGCGTTCCATTCCCAGCACCTACATCAGGCAGCTTATAACTGTCTATAACTCCATCTCCAGGGAATGTGACACCCTCTTCTGGGCTATGAGGATACCTGCATACAGGTGCATAGACCCTCACACATACACATAATTAAAAATAAAACAAATCTTTAAAAAGATATTTCTTTGGGGCCTGGGAGAAATGGTACAGTGGTTATTAGCACTGGCTGCTCTTTCAGAGGATCCAGGCTTGATTCCCATCACTCACACAGCAATTCACAACCATCTGTAACTCCACTTCCAGGGGAAACAGCACTCTCTTCTAGCCTCCATGGCACCAGGCATGCATGTGTTACATGGACATACATGCAGGCAAAATACTTATCAAAATAAAAATAAATAATCAAAAAGAAAGACTCCTTGTCCCCTCACACTGTCTCCTGTTTAGTTTCTTGACTTATACCTGTTGGGCCTCATAAGGCCTGGGCGTGAGGCCCAGTGTAACTTCCTGAGCCTGACTCGAGTTTGGTGACCTGTCTCTGGACCACGACTCCCGCCTAGGAGTGACTCAGCACAACCCGACCACCAAGACCACCCCTACCTAGCTACTGCTATTGGGGAGAAATCTCATTGGCCCTCTACCCTTACCCCATCCCACATCACCCCAAGACCCCTTCCCCTTCACCCTACCCTTTATAAGCCATGCCTGATTTAATAAAAATGAGTTCCTGCTTTCACAGACTCTTGGTCCAGTGTGTTTAACCCCGGGGTATGGGGGGCTGAGCCGCGACATTCACCATCCCGCTCAGTCCCAGGGAGAGACCAGCTGGACTAGTTCTGCCTACGCCCAGAGTGCAGGTGGCGATAGATACTGGCAATACCCATATTCCTCACACACACACACACACACACACACACATATGATAGATAAGATATACTATCATCATATGTGTACACATATATATGAGATAAAATATGATATATTTTCTGAGCCTAGTTTATTTTACTTAACACCATGACCTAAAGTTTTATCCATTTTCCTGCAAATGTCAGGATTTTATTTTCCTTTATAGGTGAGCAATACTCAACTGTGTACCCCATTTTCTTTATCCATTCATGTGTTGATGGAAATCTAGGCTGGTTCTACATCCTGGCTACTGTGAGTAGTGCAGCAATGAAGGTGAATGTGCAGGTATCTCTGTAATCTGTTAGAGTCCTTTGGGTATGTCTTTGACTGGGAAAGCTGAATCATACAGTAGATCTATTTCTAGATTTTTGAAGAATATCCACACTGATTTCCATAGTTGCTGCCCCAGGGTACTATGGGGAGCAGAGAAAGCCCTGAGTAAATGTGTAAGAAGCTGACAAAGTCCTGAGTGAATGTGTGTTGTTTACATGAATACAGTCATGACAAGAACCCCATTGCCTCAGACTAACAGGAATTAGCAAAGCTTCTCCTGGATCAAGCTCAGGGAATTGTCAAAGACTTCCTCTGGTACAAGTATGAGTGTTTGTGAATGATTGACCAGCGTGCTTAGAAACTCAGATTAACTAAACCTGCCTCCTTGTTCAGCTGTATAATAACCTACAATAAACCCACTTCCTTTATTGAGATGTATAAAATAAACTTGCTAAGTTTCCAGGCTGCTGTTGTTGTTGTGTCTCTACCCACCAAATCCAAGCCTTTCTGTCCTTGTAGCTGCCCTTTCTTCATTTCCTTGTAGCCCTAGTCAGGTTTCCAGGATCAAGGCATACAGGACGAAGTGGGGTACATTCCCATCAGCAGTGTACAAAGATTCCTCGTTCCTCACATCCTCTCCAAAACTTGGGGTTGTCAGAAAACACTAACTGGAGGCCTGGGAATAAACAGATATGTCCAAGGGAGGGGACTTTGCCAGGCCAGCATTCACACAGTAAGGCAGAAACCTCTCTGCCATCATTTCAATTGGCCTCTTCTGAAGCAAACTAAAAAAGAAATCCAACGTTCTTCCTACTCACAGAATCCATCTCTCCATGCAAGCTTTATTCCTAAGTATGCCTGATGACCTTTTCTGTCTGTGCTATTTTTCCTGTATTTATTTTTCATAGCTTCAGAATTTCAGTGACTCTGAAACGCTTCCTTACTTAATGAAGCTCCCTGACACTGGAGGCTGAGATGGGGTCCATAGCAGTTGCTGAATATTAGAGACTAGCTACACATGTCGCAGGAAGATCTTGTCTATCCAACTTGACCATTATTTTCTACCACATACCCATAGCAGTAAATAAAATAGTGACTCACAGTATAATAACAACTCCTTCATTATTCATTAATCTTTTATTCATCTCATTTATGAACTAGGGGCATATGCTAAAGAAAAGATATTGTTCTTCCTGCATCCATAATAAACAGTAGTAATTATATGCTGAAATATATCTCTTTTCCCTATAGGGAATGACTGTTCCTTTCAAGACTGAACAAAATGAGAAATTATGACATCACTGAACCCACTTTTGAAATTAATATGAAGCACTTGTCACGAAAACATGGATCTTCGCAATGGGGAAATATGACTAATGCCAACTAAATCAGAAATATCAAAGTGTCAGGCTGTCATTTACCTGAACAATTTGTTTTGGTTTTATACGAGGGAGCCTTGGAGGCAATTGGCAATTGTAAAAAACAAATTAGACCAAATATCAAAATCAGAACCAAACAATAACAATTGTCTTCCAAAGTCTTATTAAAATAGCTGTATTTTCACTGGCTTTTAATCTGAGTTTGAAACCAATAAAGAATATAAAAAAAATAAAGTTGGTAAGTCTAGAATTCTCTGTGTCTGTGTCGCTGTCTCTCTCTGTGTCTCTTTCTCTGTCTTTATCTCTCTCTCCCCCTGATCTTTCTCAACATAACCTCTTTCCCTAACAAAATATAACATGGAGAGCAGTTTCAAAGTTTTGAAAAGTTCCCTGCTCTGACATGAATGTGAATCTACTCAGAATTGTGTCTAGTTTATGAGCAATCTGTGGGGGTTTTTGTCCTTGATTAATTTAGTGACATTTATTCCAAAAAGGAAGCTTGAAATTCTTTCCCCATTAATAATGTTTTCCATTTTGTGTGAGATAAATGTAATTCAAGACCCATCTAAAATGTCCAAATTTTTTCTTGCAAGGAAACACATTTATAACTTAACTTCACCATATGTTTTTGTCCCAAAACTTTTGTCATCTTGATTAAATTGCTCATAACAGTTTGGAATTTGAAAGCATTGGCAGAGCCGGGAATCATATTTCATAGCCTCCTGTATAGTAAGCATTATCTGATCTTTGTGTATGGAAGATCATAAAAGTCAACTTTATAACTGATTGCATGCTATTTTTAGTGTATTTCTGATACATAATTAATTGAATTCAGTTGACCTCTGCTTCAACCCAAGTGCTTGGCCTACCATGATTTAATTGATGAAATCTGGGACATCGGTGAAAGCTATTAAAATAAACCCCAGGTTATATTTGGAGGGCTATATACTGTCTTGAAACCAAACCACAAGATTAAATCATACAGTTGATTCAATTTTCTAACCAAGAGAGCCACTGAATAAGTATTATGCAATGGTCTCTTTGGTTCTGGAGTCATTCCAAAGGAAAGTGCTAGGGGCAGCATTAGGAGCACATCTAACCCAGTCACACACCATGTAAAGATGCCCTGGTGTCACCAGCATGCCCACAGAGTTGTAATGGAATCCAACACATACCCATTGACTAGCCACTGTAGATACACAGTGCCATTCTTTGAGTTCAGCAAATCCTACCTGCATCTGTGTAGTTGAGCAGGTCTCTAAGTTGCAACAGTGTCCTGGAGATGGATAAGGTAAGGCATTGCATAATTCTAGTGAAGACTGGCAGGGCAGAGGCAGTAATGAGTAGGCTGATGTTGCTCTGGAAGTGTATGAAGGAAGGGAAAGGCACGCTGCTTTGAGAGCAAAATCTAAAAGTAGATAACAGGCCACAGGGCAAGAATGGTAAAACCTAGAGCTGCAGAAAGCTTGTGTGTGGCCTGTACTGTTCCTCCTTATCCAATCTTATGGTTAGAGGAAAGAAGGCTCATTCCTCAGGCACCCCTACTTTTCTCCCTACATTCGTTGACTTGGATATCAAACACTTGGCTTCAAAAACTATCTGTAAGCTGAGTGTGGTACTACACACCTGTAATACCAGCACTTAGGAGTCAGAGATAGGAGACAGAACATCCTCAGATACATAACAAGTTAAAAAAAACAGCTATATATGATTATCTCAGAACACAAACAAGATGCTGAAGAGACGCTTCAGTGTTTAAGAACTCACACTGCTCTTGCAGAGGGCCTGATTTTGTTCTCTGCACCCATGGGAAGTGGTTCACAACCACCTGTAACTCCGGCTCCAGGAAATCTGACACCCTCTTCTTGCTTCCACAGGCACCTGCACTCATGTACAAACCCTTCACCCCCAACATTCCCATAATCAAAAAGAATCAAAAATAGAAGTTACAATCATCTGTGTGCTACTCCTAGATTCACATGTCTATATCAGCCCTCTTTTTATGAACCTTGAGCTTGTATCACAAGAAAACTGGAATAGCTAATTGGCCATGTAACAGGCATGTAAAATGAAATCTTTGCTTGAGTTTCTCCACTGAGCCTGCTCCACCTGAGGGCACATCAGAAAACACTGGTTGTTTAGGCCAAAACCTTGGCATTTAACTGGGCATCCCTTTTACACACCCTAAATCTAGATACAGTTCGTCAACCAATTCTGTCTGAACTTTCTTCTAAATAGATCTACTTCATGCTACCATCCAGTTGCAGTTATCATCATCTCTCATCCAAATCACTCCAGTAGATCCTGGCTGTTCTTTCAATTTCTTCCTTTCTCTTGAATGAAAAACACTGAGCAAAAAGGAAGTATTTGCCTTTGAAAAAGAAGTAAAGCATATGCAGTATAATGTCAAGTATAAACCAAAGAAAGGCAGAGTTGTTTGGGTGCAAGTATGGCCTTTGGCTCTAAATTATGTGGACTTCAGTCAGGGTAGCCAGCTGTTCTCTTAATAGTCACTCAAAGCTGAAGCATAGCCCAATGTCTGCAGATGAATAAGAATTCTTATATAGCCAGAAGGAGCCACACTCCTATAAGAATTTGATGTATTGTAACTTTTGCTAGCTAGTTTTGTATTGTTTTGAATCTTATAATCCCTTATGATTACACAAAGGCAAAAACTATAATAATAAAAAAGGCTATGAACACAAACTTTGAGGACACCTCGACTTGATCCCAATACTCTTAAACTTCACAACAGAAATGTAGTAGCAATGTTAGAACCTTTTCAGTTTTGAGATTCACATTTTGTAGATTGAGGAGCTGACTAAGAGAGGTGATGTTATGCAGTGTCCCCCCGGGAGGCCTGTCCCATAACTGAATTCTGTATCCTGCTGAGCCTTGCTTTTTAGGTTGTGTGTGATACAAGCTCTCAATATCAGTTTGTCTGGGAGTCAGTGAAGAATGCTGAAATACTTAAGAGCTAAGATTTTCTGAATAGTAATAATCTTGAAAACAAGTCAACATCTTGTTTCTCATTTCACATGGAGCTGAAGTATTTCTTTTGAGTTTAAGTGCTTTAATCATCTACAGTGTGATTCTAGAGAGGTTTTGATTTAAGGCTCATCAGTTCATTTCTGCCACTGTGGTATTTTTAAATCAATAAATTATTTCCAGGGCTATCAGAACACAGGGCTGTAACTGTATGCTCTACTGTTAAGGGAAGGCTAAAAGCCCTTAATACAACAACAGTTAAATAGAAATCATTTAAAACTTTATACAAAATGGACCAGAAAATAGAATATAATAGTAACTAAAAAAGCAATTATAGCTCTATAAGTCTAACAGGGCTAAAATTGCATGGACACATGTAATTATGTGTACTAACTTTTAACCTTTCAAATGGAACTTTCACTTGTTAGTTTTAAAACTTTTGCATTTGGGGAGATATGAAAAACAGTGAGAAAATGACAGAGTTGACTGAATTAAGTCACATCAGTCAATGCACGTTAGCCAGAAGCCTGCTGGTCTGCTTTTAATTTTCAGCAGTGCCATGTGTCACCAGGCACAAATACTGCTACATCAGTCCAAAGGAAGGAGCTAGACATTGAACTATAAGCAAGGTCAGTTAAGAAGCACTTTAGAGTCCAGCAAGATGGTTTAGCAGATAGATAGATATCAGTGCTTTCTACCATGCCTAAAGATCTGTGTTCAATCCCCAGGTCCCACATGGTGGAAGGAGAAAATTGACTTCTGAAAGTTGTCCTCTGACCTCCATGTGCACACCATTGCATATCCTCCATGAAATAAATGTAGTATTTTTTAAAGGAAGGTCTTAGAAAACACCTACTATGTGCACTAGCCCTGTGTTAGATAGTTTGAGGGTCACTGAACTGGAAATTATCATCTCTCAAGTTGGAAGAGATTAAATAAGACATTACTAGGTTTACAGTCAAGTGTGACTTGGAAAAGGCATAGTCTTTGGAGTTAAGCAAAACTGCCTTCAAATATTACCTCTGCAATGTCATAGCTCTAAAGCCACATAAGGCATTCTAGGTTCTCTGAACCTTGTTTTTCCCATCTGTCAGTTGGACTTAGTAATAGTGGCCACCATTATGGGGATGGCATGAGACTGTATGCAACTACTCCATGGCAGCTTCTGTCTTTCCCTCACCTTCTGTTAAGTGAGCACACCACACTGGCTGGCTTAAGGTGCTGAGTGTTACAATACTGAAAATGCTTTCTATATCAGCACTTGAAAAATGTGTTGAGTTGGACTGGCTAAATAAGGCTTCTGGCAGAAGGCCTTTACTTGAAATGCTTGAGCCTGTGCCTTGCACAGATGCAAATGTGCAGAATCAGGAGCTTCCCTGAGCTAAAGACTCCTCCTCAGCTTGCCTATATTTTTGTTTGTTTGTTTTTAGATTTGTTTGTTTGTTTGTTTTTTGAGACAGCATCTCTCTATGTAGCCTTGGTTGTCCTGGAACTCACTACATAAAACAAGCTGGCCTTGAACTCACAGAAATCTCCCCAATTCTGCCTCCTGAGTGCTGTGATTAAAGGTGTACACCACCATGCCTGACCAGATTTATTTATTTATTTATTTTAGTGTATTGGGGTTTGGTCTGCATGCATGTCTGTGTACTACGTGTGCAGTACCTGAGGAGGCCAGAAGGGGACAGCAGAGACTATAGAACTACAGTTAGGAGTGGTTGTTAGCCACCATGTGGATATTGGAAATCAAAAGAGCAACCAGTGCTATTAACTTCTGAGCCATCTTCCCAGGCCCTCCTATGTTCTTTTTTTTGCAAGCTGTGGTCACTGGACCCATATAGTTCACTTCCAAGGTAATCATTTTTCAATTACTGTTACTGTTGGCTATAGTGGTCTTCCTCAATTAAAAACAACACAACAGCTAAGTTTCTAAACTTACCACATCTGTGTTAGTCAGTGTTCTATTGTTGTGAAGAGACACCATGACCAGCTCTTATAAAGGAAAACATTTCATTGGGGCTTGCTTACAGTTTCAGAGGTTTCGTCCATTATCATCATGGCAGGGAGCATGGTGACACATAGGCAGCTGAGAGCTACATCCTGATGAGTAGGTAGAGAGAAGCATGGCACTGAGTCTGGCTTGAAACCTCAAGGTCCTCCCCAGTGACACACTTCTTCAAACAAGGCCACACCTCTGAATTCTTTTAATCCCTGGTAAGTAAGCATTCAAATATCTGAGCCTGTGAGGGCCATTCTCATTCAAACCACCACAGTACTTTCACAAAAGAAGTAAGAGGAAGGGAACTCAGACTCCTCCTGTAACAGAGATGACTCAGGAAGCTAGGATGCTCAGTGAAATAAGCCAGGTACTAAAAGGAAAGTACTGTATGAATTTATTTCTATGAAGTACTCAAAAAGACAATAATATACTAAGAATTCCAAGGGGCCGTGGAGAAGAAATAACAACGAATTCATGCTGATCAGTTATGGGATGATGAACAGGCTCTGGAGAGGGTTGGAGGTGATGCTTTCGTAACAGTGTGAACCTGTGTGTTTAAAGGTGGTTGCTGTTCCTTAATAGAAGAGGAGGTGTCTAGTCTCACTGTAACTTCATGTACCATGGGTAGCTGATATCCATGAGAGGCCCATTCATATCTGAGAAACAGTGGAGGAGGAGTAGATGGGGAATGTGAGGGAGAACTGGGAGGAGAGGAGTGAGGGGAATCTTTGGTTGGGATGTAAAAACAAAGAAATAAAGAATTCTTAAGTAATTTTTTTAAAAAGGTTGTTGCTGTGCTGAGGTCATAATTCACTGGTAGTTTTTCCACACAAGCACAATTCACAGTGCTTGTCTACTGTGCTTCAGTTCTCAGGCTCCATTACCAGTATTGAAAAAAACCAACCATGGTTAACATGGTAGATTTTATGTTATGCAGATTTCAGCACAAATTTTGAAAAGGAAAAGGGGATGTGAGACTGGCTGAAAGACCTTAAAGAAAGAACACTGCATGGAAGTTAAGCAATAAATTTGGTTCTACACTTAGTATATATGGAAATTAATGCACTTTGGGGTCTCACTTTATAAGTAGCTGAATCACCTCTATCTTTTTGTGTTCTTTTTCTGGAGCTGAGGACCAAACCCAGGGCTTTGCTTGCACTTGCTAGACAAGCATTCTATCACCTAGCTAAATCCCCAACCCCCTGAGTCACCTCTATCTTATACCTCTGTCATCTACCTTTTTCTAAGACAAGGTTTCACTATGTAGCCTAGAATTCACTATGTAACTCAGGCTAGCTTCAAATGCATGGTAATCCTCCTGCCTCAGCCTGTCATCTTTGAGTTTTGAATGGATTTCAGTTGCCCACTTGACAACAGGAGTTTCCATTGCTCTCGTGGCACTTCCTGGTGAATAAGCATTCAAATATCTGAGCCTTTGGGGCCATTCTTTTTCAAGCCACCACAGATTTGCTATCAAGCTTCATGAAAACAAAAGAAATGAGATGAGGAAAGACAGAGTGCATGGAAAGATGAAAAATTGTCGTTGAGGATTTTAGCTAATAATACCTCTCACCAGGCTACCAGAGCAAGAACTTGGGAGGCTCCTGATATGTGGCTTTTTCCTTAGGAAAATATATGCCTCTTGCTGTACTCTCTTCATAGCCTTGGCTTTTGCACTTCATAAGATCTAAAAGAAATAAAGGGTTTCTTTCCTGAAGGATGCTCAGTAGCTTTCTTGGTTCAGGGATCACATTGAGATCCCTCAGCTCAGTGATTCATCACTACAGCACCAGTGGCTCCCTGGGAGAGTATAACTTTCCTGCTTCACACAAAGTTCAGAATGTATTCTCATCACAGAGGGAAGCAGTATGCAGTGCTGGGCTGGAGGGGTTGTTCTGAGGAACTTTGAATGCTAAAGGCTGAGCCATTGAGACTCTCCATACTCCCTAATCATTCTCACTTGGCTAGTGCTAAGTTTTTAGTAAGTCCATCAACAGCCTCTCACCTCCTCTCTGTTCATTACGTGCAACTAGAGTGCCTATTATGGGAGACACGTACTGTCATCAACAGCCTAGACATTAAATTAGGCTCTGTGCGTAGTTGGTCAAATCACCTCTACTTAGCTCATCGTGATTTCTCAACTAGGACTAAGAAAATTACTGTCTGATTATTCTCTTCAGTCACATCAGTTAGGGAGCCTTTTCCCATCCAGTGTGTAAAGATCGCACCCAAACAGGGTTTTGCCCAAAAAGATCAATCCTGATAAATGAAATGAAGGGTTGTTCAAAGTGGTTTGGGGGACAAACGTCATTTTATCCCATGTAAGTATCATGTCTTTCTCATGATTTCTTTTTAGATGAATTTCTCTCCAGTAAGTGCCACCTCCTGAATTCCTGCAAAAGAGATCACAGTTGTAGTAAACAGCATCAATGGTGACAATGACACAATGTTGCTAATTAAATCAAACGTTGTATTTCTAGTGCAATATTTTCATTTTCTTTTTGTTTTTTTTTTTTTGTTTTTTGTTTTTGGTTTTGTAGGTGACTATAGATAAGCACAGGATATGGAGACATGATTCCTTGGGTAAAATTTCTTCTAGAGAAGCATGCAGACTTGAGTTGGATCCCTAGCACCTGCATATAAACCAGGTCTGTAGTCCTAGTGCTAGGAAGGTGGGGCCAGGATAATCCCTGGAGCTCACAGGCCAACTTGTCTTGCCATATCAGTGATCTCTAGGTTCAGCAAGACTCCCTGTCTCAAACAGCAGCAACAACAACAAAGGTGAAGGGGCTAGAGAGATACCCCAGTGGTTAAGAGTGCATATGTTCTTGCAGACAATCTTATTCAGTTCCTGGCACTGTGCCAGACGATGAACAACTGTCTGTAACTCAAGTTTCAGTGGAGCTGATGCCTTTTTCTAGCCTCGACACATACACATAATTTAAAATGAAAATAAATCCTAAAGAAAAGATGAAGTGGGATAGAGGAAGACACCCAAATTGACATCAATCTCTGTCTTCCATGTGCTTTCAGATGTCTGTGTGCTCATACCTACACACTAACACATACTAACAAAGGGAAATGCTTCAGGAAGCACTGAACTTAGTGGAAGTGTACACAAGGCACATGGATCTGCAGATCTGGTATTGGTGGCATGGTCTGGGCTGGAGGTATGCCTTTGGGCTTTACCAGAACAAACATAGTACCTAGAAAATGGACAACATGGCCTAGGATACAGGAGTGAGATGAGAAAATAATAAACACAGAGCTGGGAGTTAGATCTGCAGATCTAGGTGCCTCATAGACACTTCCATTCAGGTTTCAGACTCCTATAACAGCCCATTAAAAACACTGTCATCCTGCCCCTCTGCCTTCTAATCTGTCTCTCTTCAACTCCCAACCTCCACAGCTTTTCCTTAATACAAATATCATTAGCCAAACCCTGTATACTCAATCCTTGAATTCCATTTCCAGTTTTGCATTCCTCTCCACCTTTACTCTCTCTGCTGCTACCCAGAGTTGTACCCCAAAAAAGAGATGCCCATTTAGGAATCACTTTACCTGGGAGGATTCATGTAGTAGATCCAGTATGTGTATGCTCTCTATGTTTCTATTTGCATGGTGCCTCCTCAGGAACAGACATGAAGAATGGGGCTTTTTTCTCAAGGGGAAGTCGGGGATAAGGAAAAAGGAGGAGGTCTGCATGTGGCAGGTCAGGATGGACAGAGCCAGTGTGCTAAACACTTCCAACCTCACACTCTGGAACCCAAGCAGGAGAACATGATGGCATAAGATCCATAATGCTCCTGTCCTCCTTAAAAAGAATTCCCCATCAGGTCTTGGGGTTTAATTTCCTTGCCTGCCACTTCCTGTTCTTTAGCCTCTTCTCAAGTACTCCATGTTTTCCATATTCTCATGCTGGCCCTGGTTGTTCACACTTGATTTCTGCCCGGCTCATCACTTCAAAGTGGTCCTTGATCCTAAATTCACTTATTCTTTTCCACATGCGGGGTGGTGAGTAGCTTCAGGAATCCAGCAGAAGTTAATAGAATGGTCATGGCTATGAGGTGACTGTTTGCAGCCTTTGTGAGTGTGTTTTTTATAATAAGGAGAGGGTGTGTGTGTGTATCTCCAGTCTAGTTTCTACATACTTCCTCCCCTTTCTCCTATCCTAGATTTAGTTTCCAGAGTTTTGGTTATACTGGAGAAATGGTGGTGGTAAATAGTGATGGCAACCATACAAACAGACCTCATTTCCCAAGCTTCATTTTCCCTTTTGAACTCTATGCCAAAAGAATACCAAAACAGAGGAGAGTGTCGGAAACTAAGATGACAGAAGGTAAGCTGTCATTTGAGCTTACTCTTGTTGAAGTCACTAATGAAAACACTAGCCCCAAGGGTTTGGCATTGTATGTCATAGTCCTCTCCTATGCATACTGGCAATCAAGCCCATTTGCAGGTGTCCCAGATGAGCAGATAGCAGGAATGATGTGTTGCACCTATGAGCTCCTTAATTCTCTAGTCTTTCTCCTTTCTATCCTGCCTGATGACTACTGATCCTTTGGCTTGAATTTAACAACAACAACAAAATAAAACCTCTGAATATTTTTGGTGTTTTTCGAGATAGTGTTTCTTTATATAGCCCTGATTTTCCTGGAACTTACTATGTAAACTAGGATGGCCTTGAACCCACAGAGATCCACCTGCCTCTGCCTCCTGAGTGCTGGGATTAAAGGTGTGGACTACCACTCTTGGATACCTATTTTTTTAAACATTTTATTTATTTATTTATTAAGTGTGTGTGTGTGTGTGTGTGTGTGTGTGTGTGTGTGTGTGGTCAGGGGCACTCATGCCATGGCACAAATGTAGAGGTCAGAAGACAACTTATGACGGTTGATTCTTTCCTTTCACCATATGGTCCTAAGGATCAAGTTCAGGTTGTCTCTAAACATGCTCAGTCTCCCATACAATGAACATCCCTCACCTGAGTGGCACATTACTTACAAATTATTCTTTCTTTATTATGCAACTTGTCTACCATGCCAAGGGCCAAATACAAATATGCAAATACAAATATGCAACCAATGCTTACATAGCTGCTGACAGCTTAAGGTATTATGCAATGTAATTGAAGCCCCATCCACTCACTCACCAACGACTGTATTCTTCTAAATATGCCACAAAGTAATTATTATTTGGAATTTAGTGGATTTCTTTCCCATGTCTTTACCAACCCATTTACTCAATATTTGTGTGTCCATAAATATATACTATTGCTCTGCATGTTTTCAAACTTCACAAAATAGTACTGCATATAAATTACCATTTTGTAACTTGCTTTATTCATTAATTCATTAATTATCTGTTCTTTAAAAACTTCAATGCTGGTGCATCTTCCTGTAGTTATCCATCTGCCTTTTGATGGACATTTTGGCAATTGCAATTTTCTGATTTTTTAAAAATTTATTTACTTATTTTTATTTTGATTATTAAGAAATTTTCTATTCATTTTACATACCAAAAACAGATCCCCCTCTCCTCCCTCCTCCAACCCCCCAAATTCCCCTCAACCCAACCCCATTGCCACCTCCTCCAAGGCAAGGTCTCCAATGGGGAGTCAGCAGAGCCTGGTATATTCAGTTGAAGGAGATCCAAGCCCCTCACCCATGCATCAAGGCTGCACAAGGTGTCCCACCATAGCCACTGGGCTCCAAATAGCAAGCTCATACACCAGGGACAGATCCCAATCCCACTGCCTGAGGGCCCCCTAAACAGTTCAAGCTAAACCACTGTCTTACCTATCTAGAGGGCCTAGTCCAGTACCCTGGGGGCTCCACAGCTATTAGTCCACAGTTCATGCATTTCCACTAGTTTGGCTGGCCATCTCTGTACGTTTTCCCATCATGATCTTGATGTCCCTTGCTCATAAAATCCCTCCTCTCTCTCAGCCATTGGACTCCTGGAACTCTGCCTGGCACCTGGCTGTGGATCTTTGCATCTGCCTCCATCAGTCACTGGATGAAGGCTCTATGACGACAGTTAGGATATTCACTGATCTGATCACTGGAGTAGGCCAGTTCAGGCACTCTCTCAACTATTGCTAGTAGTCTAAGGTGGGGTCATCCTTGTGGATTCCTGGAAACTTCCATAGCACCCTGTTTCTCCCTATTCCCATGATGTCTTCATTTATCATGTTATCTCCTTCCCTGCTCTCTCACTCTGTCCCTGTTCCAGCTCAAACCTCCCATTCCCTTACGTTCTC
>LZPO01087497.1:0-28795 GCA_001675575.1 Neotoma lepida | reverse complement strand
GTCTTACAATGTTAGCACACGCCCTTAATCCTATCATCTAGTAGTTAGGGTCTGTCTGGATCTCTGTGAGTTCCAGGTCACACTAGGAACAGAGTCAAGCATGAAGACACACACCTTTAATCCCAACATCAACCATAGAATTCTGGAGGTCTATACAGACAGACAGGAAGTGATGTAGCTAGGCTGAGAGAGCCAGTGGGAGAACAGAACAGAAAGGAATATAGGCATAGGAGATATAGGAAGTCACTCACTCTTTTGGAAGCAGCAGCGTTGGTGAGGTGAGCCTGGTAGCTGTTCTTAATTCCTCTGATCTCTGTGAGATTTTTACCCTATTTCTGGCTCCATGTTTTATTTAAAAAGACCATTTAGAAATTCGTCTTACATTTGGGTTTGTGGCTGGAGAGATAGATCAGTAGTTGAGAGCACTTACTGCTCTTGCAGAGGACTCAAGTTTGATTTCCAGCACTACATGGCAGCTCACAAGCACCCAGAATGCCAGCCTCAGGGTTTCTGATGCCCTCTTCTGGACTTCTCAGGCATTCAGCATGTGGTCCACAGACGTAAGTGCAGGCAAAACATTCATACACATAAAATCAAATTAAAAATTACTTCTTTGGATTTTATTGCTTTGATGAGATCAGTGTAGAGTCACATGCAGTGTCATATAGAAATCCCTTATTGGGACAGTCAGATGGCTCAGCAGATAATGGTATGGCCATTAAGTCTGAGGACCTGAGTTCAATCCCTGAATTCCATATAAGGATCAAAGAAGAGAACTGACTGGACAAAACTGTCCTCTGACCTCCATAAGGGTGCCATGACATCTGTGCCCATGGATTTTTTTAAAAACAGAATTAATAAAGAAAGTTTAAAAATAAAAAGAAATATCTTGTTCTTTTCCCAGTTTCACTGCCAGAGCAGAGCAGAGCAGAGAGAGAGAGACAGAGACAGAGACAGAGACAGAGACAGACAGACAGACAGACAGAGACAAAGAGAGGCAGAGAGACAGAGACAGCAACAGAGAAAGACAGAGAGATGGAGAGAAAGATTGGGGAGGAGGATGTATAGTTTTATCTCCTAAGTACATAGCCACATCCACAGTGAAGGCAATAAAGACTTCTTGTACCACCACAAGGTTTGCTCTTTGTAACCACAACCATCTCCCACTAGTATCCACTCTCTGGTCCCTTTCCAATCTCTGGAAACCACTCATCTGTTCATCACCCTGTGATATTGTCATTTCATATGTGGAAGCATACAGCATGTGACTTTTCAGGATTGGCATTTTCTTCAGCATAATTATCTGCAGAGCCTTGCAGGCTGTTTCCTGTGTTACTGGTTCATTCCTTGTTATTGGTGAGTACAAACAATAATGTGGCTGTACTCTAGTTTGTTTAGCCAATCATCCACTAAAGGGCATCTGGCTTGTTTCCAGTTTAGGGTTATTATAAATAAAACTTTTATAAACATACCTGGATAAGGCTTGGTATGAATGTAAACATTCACGTCTCCAGGGCAAATGACTAGGATGCAGCTTTAGTTTTGTTAAGAAACAGCCAGCAGCATCCCTGAAAATGTTCAGCTAGTTTTGGAAAACAGTTTTTCTGCATCCTCACCAACAGTTGGTGTTGCCAACCTTTTATTTTAGCCATTGTAATAGGTATGCATTGAGGTTAGAACTTCCTCTTTATGGCTAATGCTGCTCCATATCTTTTCATGTGCTTTTCTCTGCCATCGTGTATACTCTATGATTTTCTATTTTTTGGTAGTTAGATTATTATTTAGTGCAATGTTTTGAGAGCTGCTTCAATATATAAACTACAAGTTATGTGTTAGGTGTGTGACACAAGAACATTTCCTTTCAGTCCACTGCTTGTCTTTCAATCCCTTTCACATAGCTTTTGTTTTTTAAAATTTAATTAAAACCATACTTTATTTCATGTATAGCAGTACAGTTTACATTTTAAATAGCAGCATGATAGAATGACTTGACATATTTAGTTTTAAACAGAAGAATGAAGAAAAAGGTTTTAGGTTACAAAATACCTCCCCACAAAACATTTTTTAAAATAACTTTTCTTAAGTGGATCATGCAACAAATGTTTTCAGTACCTAGCTGTGTTTAGTCCTCATTGCACTGATGGCCAATTGAACTAAAAAGAAAGGCCAACTTTCACAATTATGGCCTCAAAGGAATAACACGTGTTGGATTCTCTTGGCTGAAAAAAAAAAAAGGTTCTTGCCACTTTAATACCCAGAAAGTTGAATTCATAGATCCACCAGGAGGAAAAAAAATCATGATGAGATTTGAAACTAGAATTAAAATTATACACTTTTATGCCTCATGTGTTATTTTTCCTGCATTCTTTCCTTCCTCATCACCTAATTTTACTCCTTCTTGGCTTCCTTTCTACATTTTAGACTCCACCCTCACTTGTACTATTTGCATAGGTACATGTACTTACAGGCTAGGATCACATATGCAGGTGAAACTTTCTTTCTCAGTTTGAGTTATGTCTCTTAATACACTTTCCAGGTCCATCAATTTTCCTACAAATTTCATTTTTCTTTACAGTTGAATAATATTCCATTGTGTGTATGTACCATCTGTTCATCTGTTGATGGACACCTAGACTAATCTTATTCCCTAGCAATTGTGAATATTGCAGTAATACACATTTATTTGCAAGTGTCTCTGTAGTAGGGTATGGAGTCCTTTGAGGATGTGTACAGAAGTGGAACACCTGGGTTATATGGTCTTCCTATTTTTATTCTTTTAAGGACTGTCCAAACTGGTTTTCATAATGGTTGTTTTAATTTGTGCTTCCATCATCAGTAAATAAATGGTCTTCTTTCCCCCACATCCTCTCTAATATTTGTTGTCAGTATTCTTAATGATAGCCATTCTGGAGTGAGATGGTTTCTCAAGTTCATTTTAATTTGCATTTCTTCAATGAATAAGTATGTTGAAAACCTTTAAAAATTAGTTATTGGCCATTTGTGTTTATTTTTCTCAGGTCTGTTCATTTCATCAGTCCGTTTGTTGATTGGCAGGTGAGTTTTGGTTTTTAATTTTTGCTATTCTTTGTAAATTCTGGATATTAGCCTTCTGTCTGAAGTACAGCTGGTAAGGATGTTTTCCCATTCCGTGTGCTGCATGCTCTGCTGACAGTTTCTTTTCCTGTTGTACTGTTAGATTTTGTCAATTTGACACTACTCCAAGTCATCTGGGAGGAGGGAACCTCAATTGTGGAAATGCCTCCATCAGATTGGCCCATAGACACATCTGGGTAGCATTTTCTTAATTGTTGATTGATGTGGGAGGGCTCAGCCTACTATGGGTGGTGCCACCCCAGACAGGTGGTCCTGGGTTGTAGAAGAAAATAAGCTGAGCAAGCCATTGAAAACCAGCAAGTAAGAAGTTCTCCTTCATGGTTCCTGCCTCAGCTTCTGCTGCAATGATGGACTGTTATCCAGACATGTAAGCCAAATAAACTTTCTCCTCCCCAACTTGCTTTTGGTCATGGTGTTTCATCACAGCAAAAGAGAACTAGGACACCTGTGTAGAAGCATTTAATTTCATGTAGTCTCATCTGTTGATTCTTGGGGCTGGTTCCTGTGCTGTTAAGAGTTCTATTCAGAAGGTTCTTGCTGAAACCTGTATCTTGAAACGTATGTCTTATGTTTTCAACCAGCAGTTTCAGCAATCAGGTTTTAAATTAAGACTTCAATCCAGTTTGTTGATTTTTGTACAGAGCAAAAGATATGGATCTAATTTCATTCTTCTGCAGATAGATTCCCAGTTTTATCAGTACTGTTTGTTGAATAGGCCTTTTTTCCTATTGCATGTTTTTGCCACCTTTGTCAAAAAGTAGGTGAGTGGACTGGAGAGATGGCTCAGCAGTTAAGAGCACTGTCTGATCTTACAGATTAGTCTATTTTGGTTTCCAGTTCCCACATGGAGGCTCACAACTGCCTGTAACAACAGTTCCAGGGGATCCAATGCCCTCTTCTTCCACCATGGGTACGAGGCCTGGAGCACACACACACACACACAGGCAAAACATTCCTACACATAAAATAAAATTAAAAATCTTTAAAAATAATGATGTAGCCATAGCCTTTTCAGTTTATTTCTGGGTCCTCTATTCTGTTCCATTGGTCTGTCTGTTCCTTATGCCAGTATTAGGCTATCTTTCTCACTAGAACTCTGTAGTATAGTCTGAGGTCAGGTGTTGTGGTACTCACAACTGCATTCTTACTTGTTAGAATCACTATGGCTATTTGTGCTCTTTTGTAGTTCCATATGATTTTTGGATTATTTTTCTTGTGTCTGTGAATTTTAATGGTTATTGCATTGAATCTGCAGATTTATTTTGGGAACATAATATTTAATCTGTAGATTACTTTTTCATGATATTAATTTTGCCAATATAGGAGTATGGCAATTATAGTGTCTTGTTTGATTTTCTTTTCAAATTCCTTAGTATTTTCATTGTAGAAGTTGTTCACTTCTTTGATTAGGTTTATTCCTAGGTACATTTATTATTATTATTATTATTATTATTACTATTATTATTATTATTATATTGGGACTATAATGAATGTGATGTTTTCCTAATTCTTTCCCTGAGAGTTCATTGTTTCTAAGGTTATACTGATTTTTATATACTACAACTTTGCTGTATTATATTGAAGTTTTCTAGTAGATTTTACAGTACCTTTCAAATATATACTCATGTGATCTGCAAATAAATATAATTTGACTTCTTTTCCTGTTTTTTTTTATCTCCTTTATTTCTCTGTTGTCTTTTCTGTGAGAGTAAGCATCCTAGTCTCCTTCCCAATTTTAGCATAATGTTGGCTATATACTACTGGGTTTGTGGTATTTTGCCTTTATTATTTTGAAGTATGCTTCATCTATTCCTAACAGCACCAGAACTTTTATAATAAAGGCATGTTGAATTTTGTTAAATACTGTTTCATCATTATGTTATGATGATTATGTGATTTCTGTCCTTAAGATGATCATATATATTATACTTATTGCTTTTCTTTTGTTCCCCACATTTGCCTCTACCATGATGAAGCCCATTTGGTCATCATGTGTGACTTTCTTGGTGTGTTCCTGAATTCAGTTTGCAAATACCAGGAGGGTGCCAAGGAGCTCAAATAATCACCAGATTGAAGATACTGTAAAGAGTTATGCATCTGGAAAGGAAGCAGAACTCACATATTAACATTATAGATTTAAAATATTTTCTTCATTCTCTGACAATTACATGCATATATACATAATATATTTTAACCATATACATTTACAATACTGTCTGTTATCTCCCTCTCATTCTTCTTGAACTTTCTAAATAATTTTGAGGTGTTTTTTACTTCCTTTCCTCCTACACTAAGTCCTTGTACCTTTTGCATGTTTTCTTGAAGACAAGGTCTTTATGTATGCCAGTCTAGCCTCAAACTAAGTAGCAAAGAGTGACTTTGAACTCCTGAGCTTTCTGTCTCTACCTTCTAAATGCTGGGACTACAGGTGTGTATAACCAAGATTGGTTTATGGGAGGCTGGAAATGTACACTATGCAAGCAATCTTCCAACTGAGGTACATCTCCAACCCACCTTTGTTTAGTTTCGAGACAGGATCTTACTATGTAATCCTGACTGGCCTGGAACTCACTATGTATACCTGGCTGGCCTTGAACCCAGAAATCTACATGCCTTTGCCTCCCTAGTTCTGGAGTTGAAGGTGTGTGCCACCATTACTGGTTTGAGCCCATTTTTTTTTGAGACAAGGTCTAATTTTGTAGTCCAGGATAGCATGGGAATCATGAGGTAGCCTAGCCTGGCCTCAAGTAGAGAGCAATCTGCTTGAATCCGCGTCTCTGGTGCTGGGGTTACAGGTTTGAGACACCATACCTAGCTTTGCATTTTTGCTCAGAATAATATAAAACTAGTTTATACTATGTGCACATGCTTCATAGGACTAAAATGCGAGTAGAATAGTCTCTATTCCACAGTAAAACTACCCACTTTTCATCCATTTTCCTACATTAAGCAGTATAGTTCAAAATCATTCAGTGTGGTACTATTACCTTACAGTATAAATTTATTTTTTTGCTTTTTTTGTTCTTCCTGGTTAATGGAAATTCTGGTCTTTATTATAGAATATACTTGCAACATCACATCCATGTGACTTATAGAATAAGATGCAATCATAAACAACAAAAGGCTTTGAAAAATGCATCACATTTATAGGTTTGAAGCACAGGAAAAAAGATAGCTGCTTTATTCCTGGGTGTACAGTCATCCTTCCTCAATCAGATGAGGCAAATAGTAGTCCAGCCAGTTTATGAACAGGCAGATGTCAAATTATACCAGAATCTCCACATTATGCTATGGTGACTGCAAGGTGTACTATCTGTTGATCATTTTCAGAAACTTTTGCAATGAGACTATTTTTCATTTTAGAACCAAAAATATCCTTTCATTTCTGGGCTGTGAATGTGTGAAATACTGAGAACCAACAATTCTAAACAAAATATAATCTATGTTGAAATCCTAACTCCCACTACCTCAGAGTGTGACTTTATTTGGAGATAAGGTCTTTACAGAGGTAATAAAGATAAAATGTAGTTATTGGAGTATAGTCTAAACCATTATGACTATTTTCTTCCTAGAGAAGTGATATTTGAATATGGACAGACAAAAGATGGTTGACATAAAGACTCAGGAACAAAGCAGCCATATGCAAGGGAAAGAGGCCTAGGAAAAGACATCCTTTCCTCATAGCCTACCTGAGCCAGCCCTGTTCCTTTCTAGCCACCGAACATGAGTTTTCTATTTGTTGTTGCTGTTGTTATTATTAAGTAGTGGTGGTGGTATTGGAGATTCAACCAAAAGCTTACCATTGTGCTACTTGCCACCCCAAATTTATGTTCTTGAAGCTTTCCTCTCTGTGGTTTAAGCCTTCCAAATCTTCAATAATGTATTATAGTAGCCCTGAGTCTAATCAGACTAGCTCAAGTCTGATATAGATGTTCTGTAGACTCTTGCTGAGCATACTATGGCTTCCCTCTGCAGCCAGGGCAAGTTGGAGCTGTTGTTTCTTTCAACCACCTGCTGTATATATGAAAATTAAAGGTATGTGTGAGGGAATATATGTGGCATTGTCAATGAAAAACAAAAGGGGAAATCCTAGAGAAGTTTTCTCAGAGAATGACAATGCAGAGGTCCCAACAAGACCAGTTTTTTTCCTTCTGATCCTGGAGATTGAACCCAGAGTCTAAGCACTGTATTAGCTCTGGGACTGGTGATAGCTCAGTAGTTAAGAACACTAGCTACTCTTCCAAAGGACTCAAGTTCAATTCCCAGTACCTACAAGGTGGCTCATAACTCCAATCTCAGTGAATCCTACTCTCTCTTCTGGCTTCCATGAGTACTGTTTGCATGTGGTATACACACTTACATGCAGGCAAAACATCCATACACACAAAATAAAAATTAATAAATCATTTTAAAAAGAGAATATAAATTCTCCCCCACTATAATTTTATAACAAAGGACAATGCTCACTACCATTTCTATATATTGCAGAGAGTATTATAATGAATGCTATTGTTCTCAGGATTGATATAGTTAGAGACTGGGCCCAGGAAACCCTAACAAGCTAGACACTGCACTAAATAGGCTAATTAAAGAAATAAACAATAGTAGAAAGCAGAGAAAAGAGGTTTATTCAATGTGATCACATTGGGGAAAGGAAAAAATAAAAGGCCCATTGACCACCTCCCCCACAAGTCCATCTTCGGGTATTAACATATGGTTTAAAAGGCAAGAGACAAGTATAGCTACAGGTATAGACCTACTTATCATTAACTTATCAATGTTTTGTTTTATATTCAGTATGTCCTGCAGGGTGAAGTGACAAGTTGTCATAACTGTGTGATAAAAAGCAACTTTTTGCAAGTCAATTTGCTTCAGCTTTTTGCTTTGTCAAGAATGAGACTCCTGAAGGAATTCCAATTCCTTCGGGACCATTGTTCTACTTATAGTTTGATAACCAAAGTGAGACACACAAGTGTCTGTATAGAGCAGTGGCACTCAACCTTCCTAATGCTGCAAGCCTTTAGTATATTTCTTCATGTTGTGGTGACCCCCAACCATAAAAATTATTTTCATTCTACTTTATAATTGTTATTTTGCTACTGTTATGAGTCATAATGTAAATATTTTTGGAGATGGGGTGTTGTACAATATTAATTAAAGATGTGTTACATTTGTTTATGCTGTAGAACATTTGTTTAATGATGCAAAGATGTGTTGCATACTTTCATGTTGCATTTGTTTAACACTGTGAAGCTGTCTTACTTTGCCTACCTAAAACACTTGATTGGTCTAATAAAGAGCTGAATGGCCAATAGCAAGGCAGTAGAAAGTATAGGTGGGGCTGGCAGGCAGATAGAATAAATAGAAGGAGAAAAAGGTTAGAGGAGCAAGAGAAGGAGGAGGACTTTAGGGTCCAGTCACCTAGCTACACAGCAAGATATGGAGTAGGAAATAAAGTAAGGTATGCAGAAATAGAGAACGAGAAAAGCCCAGAGGCAAAAGGTAGATATAAGAAAGAGTAAGTCTCTGTGTATTTTATTTGGGAGCTCGGTGGCGAGCCCTCTTAAGAGTAAAGAGTAATAAAACATCAATCTACGTAAGGGATGTTGCAACCCACAGGTTGAGAAATGCTGATGTAGGACTATCTTTGCTCCTGCTGAGGTGGTTATAGTACCACTTAGGTTTGAAATACTGAGAAATAGGATTATATTTCCTGTCGTCAGGTGGAGATAGTCACTTAGAAGCAAAATTAAAGAAAAGAGAGAAAAATCAAGGTGGCATGTGCTTGTGATCTGTGGAAAGCTGATTTAGTTTCCCTTCATTTTGGCTATGCAGTTTTTTCTGTCTTGTCGTCCTCAGAGTGAAAAATTAGTAAGTTCTTGCTTATGGCATGATTTGGCTAAGCACAGAAGAGTCAAGATTGGGTCTAAAATTAACCTGTAGTGGTTGTGTGTGTGTGTGGGGGGGAGCAGGGGGCAGAGGCAGAGACAGAGACAACAAAGACAGAAACCGGGAACAAAGCACTAACCCTCAGGTTCTCTGTGGTTATTGTAGTCCTCATTTTCCATTGCAACATCCTTCTCCATTTCCCCAGCATCTATGGCTTGGTGTGACTTTGCTGCCTGTACAAGAAAGAAACATCATCTCTTCACACTCCATTCACTTTAGAAGGCTTTGCTTTAAGGAGAGCAAGCCTATTTGGAACCAATGACTTAAAGGTACAATTCAGTTCCATTCTCTGTGACAGCTGGCTTCCAGAAACAACTGAACAGCTTCTCTATTTCATGGAGGAGTATTCTATTACTCAGCCTCACAGTGGATATTCCTTGAACACAGAAAACATGGAAAGATTGGAGGGAGAAAAGTTACTGAGATAGACAGGTCCATGAGCCAGGTGTAGTAGTGACAACTATAATCTTAGCAATTGGGAAGAGGAAGCAGGAAAATCAGGAGTTCAAAACCTGTTCTGAACTACACAGTAAGATCCAGGCCAGCCTGATCTATATGTGTCTATGTCTCAACAAAAACAACAAGAATGAAATATAAACACATTTCTAACTTTCAAGAATCATCCAGTCTGATTTTGAGGAGTAGAGCAGCAAAGAAAAGAATAGTTCTTAATCAACTAGTCATACAAATGTTACTTCAATGAACCAAACTGAACATTTGCCAAAAAGGCATCCACCCATCTATTCATACAAAAATTCATTCTTTCTGTGGCAAACACTAATATCAAAGTGGTGAATTAAATAGATAAGGCCTCAGCTCTCCTTAGAACCACCACCAAGGACATCATTCAGATGTGGAGTACAGTCAGCCTGAGGCTACAAGACAAGCTATGAGTTGTTATTGTGGGAAAGCCAGAGAAATGCGACTGCCCAAGCTCTTTGTAGCCCAGAATATCATGAGTGAGTCTAAGATACTGGACACTTACTTATTTATACTGTTGAAGATTTGGTTTTGCTTTGATTTGACTCTTACTATGACTTGGTCATTACCTCTTGGAATATTTAACTTTTTAAAAAATATATAAGATCCCACAGTTAAGAGACTTTTTTTAAAAGAGAACTTGGACTTTTAAATTGTTGGAATTTTTAAAAGACTGAAAAATTTAAAAATTGGATTGTAGTTTGTGTTGTTTTTGTTTCTTTCTTTGTTTTATTTTTTTACCCTCAAGGAAATTTTTTACCATTTGCCATTAAGCTGTCAAAAATAAAGAGATCTGGCCCTTCTGGGATCCTTAGAATATGGCTGTGCTTGCAGATACCATTTTCTGGTTTGGGTGCACAAGTAGGTATATCATTCATTATCATGACCAAACTGAATTTTACTCTTAAAAGATGTCCTTGCTTTTCAGTGTCTGTCTTAGTAAAATACTTCTAGGGGAAAACTGAAGTATGCATCAGTTACATGTTTTCAGTGTTGTGAAGAAATGTCTGATTAAAGCAACCTAAGAAAGGAAAAGTTGATTTTAGCTTACAGTTTGAGGGTTCAGTCCATGGCAGGTAAAGAATAGCCACAGGAGCTTGAAGCAGTTGGCCACATTATGTCTATAGTCAGGAACTAGTGAAGAATGGATATTTATGTACAAGTCATTTCTTTGTATGTACTTCAGGACCTAAGCCCCAGTGCTGCCCACATGCAGGGAGTTCCTTCTCAGTTAAACATCTCTGGAAACATCTTCACAGATATACCCAGAGGTGTGATTTCATCATGATTGCAAATCTAGTCAAGTTGACAAAAAAGATTAAAGATCTCAGAGCCAACTTTTACTTTCTCTACCTATCTAGTCAAATTGAATTCTGTGGGGAAATCTGTTGGCCTGTTAATGAGCTGCTAAGAGTCCTGATCCTTTATAAGCCATTTACACAGCACCTGCCTTTTGCCACATTTGGACAGCTCAAGATTTTCTTTCATACATTCTATTTTGCTACATATATGTGTTGTGGGGTTCTAGTCTTACCTGCTATCTGATTCTTCTATATGTTAATCTTATACCTCTTTTTCTACACCCTATTGTCCTGCCTCACTGCAAAGGGCCAAAAGGAAGCAGAAGTCATGAAGGCTTAGAAGTAGGACTCAAGGCAGATTTGGAGGAATTCTGAACTGTTAATTTGCATGCTATTTATTTATTTATTTTCTCAGAACGGTTTCATATATCTCGTTTACTATATAGCTGAGGCTGGCCTCAAACTCCTGATCTTTCTGCCTTTAACTATCTAGTGCTAACCATGTCTCACCATACTCGGCTTCTATTATTTTTTAAATCTGGACTTCTTTTGATTTAGGGACACACAAATGATATAAATAATGGGGTAACATGGAGAGGCTTAGAATAGGATAGGGGAAACATGCCTATCAGTCAAACTCGTGGAATTTGGAGAAGAATGGGCAGGAAACTGTGGCCTTGTAATAGTGATTCAAACACTGTTTTAGCTCTCTTCCTCCCTTATCTGTAAGAGGTACAATGGCAGGAATATCAAATTAGGTTTGAGCATTTTAGTATCAAAACATATATAGACATGATAGATAGATGACAGCTAGACTGACAGATGATACATGATGGTGATTGATAAACTGATAAATAAAATTGAAAAATACTTTGCCTAAGAGGATGCTTGGATAGCAAAAGTAAAGCACATGAAAAGCTGTGTTCATTTTCAGAACTTAATAGAGAACTGAAAATTAAGACTTTCAAAGAAGCCATTGTAGTGGCAAAAAGAATGACAACAACAAAAACAACCCAAAACAAACATAAAAAACTGCAGTTGTTTGTGGTACAAACTGAATGAAACTCCCATATATTGCTAGTGAGAATGTAAATTGTTACAGTCACTTTGGCAACATCTGTACTACATATACAACCCAGCTATTCCCTCCCAACTATTTCCTCATAAGAAGTGAAAATATTATGTTCATGGAAAAGACTATATGTGAATGTATTTGTAAAGGCAGTATTCACACATGTCAAAGCTAGAAACAATACAAATGGTCTTCAACAGATGGGAGGGTAAACACCTTATGGTTCTTTCATACCATCAAATAATATAGAGAATTGCAGAGGAGTGAAATGATACACACTAATGAATCCCCAATGTGGTCTGCCAAGTGATAGAAACTATACCGAAATGTTTGCATGTGTATGGTTCTATTTATATAATTGCAAGAAGACAAACTGTAGACACAAAGTAGAGAAACAGTTTTCAAAGGATGTAGCTATTGGAAGGACTGACTACACAGATGTGAGTTTGTTCACATTGTTAGGAAGACTGGCATGTTCTATATTTTGATTGTAGTGATAACAACTCTATGTATTTCTAAAAATCTCCTAGTATGGTATAATAAAAGGGGTGAATTATAGGACTGGTGGCATAGCTCATTTGTAGAGTTCTTGCCTACTATGCAAGGACTTGGATTCCATCCCCAGGACTATCAAAAGAAGAAGAGGATATATAGTATGGAAATTATATGCCAATAAATCTGAGTTAAAATATGATTCTTTGGGCTGAGTGAAAAGATTTTTTTTAATGTTTGCAGTAAAGAAATGGCTTTATAGAATTCAGATGCTGCTCTTAGTTTTCTTATAAGGTAGGCAGAGCTCTTTATTTTCATTCCAAGTGCTAGTACCTGGACACAGTGACCAAATTTGGCCACTACTATCAAATGTAAAATAAAAAACCCCCACAGACTGATTGTATTAATGGGGAAAGAAATGGGGATGAAAGCAGTCACTCAAAGTTCATGACAGTATAGGTATAAATGCATCCTTAGAGAACAGAATATTCCTTGAGTCTGTTCCTGTGTGTGTGTATCCAGAGCTCTGTTCTATGTAAAACATAAGCCACTTTGGACTTGAGACCAAATGGAAACTGGGAATTTCTGACAAGATTATTTTTTGTGAGTATTGTGCAATGGTAGCCACCCAACCTTTTCTAGTTTTCTCTAAGTAATTTGGTTCTGCTTGTTTCTATGAGTTTTGTTTAGATAGCAGCTACAGAGATGCCTTTTCTAAGGTCAGACTTCTAGATTCCATCTTTGCACTTGCTGAAATAAGTCATTGTCATTTTAGACAGTGAAGATTTCTATTCCTAGCACTTAATTAGCCAGCCACAGGTTCTCTCTCTCTCTCTCTCTCTCTCTCTCTCTCTCTCTCTCTCTCTCTCTCTCTCTCTCTTTGGCAGACACACAGACACATATACACACAAGAACCCTGCAAAACACAGCACTAAATGATGCATTTATCACCATTCCATCTCCAGTCTCCTCTGCTCTTTTGAGCTCTGTAGCATTGCTGTTGCTATTTGTTCTGCAGGAACTCACTCTCCCTCCTTTCACCTGTACCCTCCCTCCCTCCTAGTGATGCTTGTTAATATTCCCCCATTCTTTTTTTCTTTTTTGATGTTATAGAAGGGATCCAGGCCCTATGTGTGCTAAGCAGATACTCTGCCACAGAACTGTGTCCTCAACCCCAATTGTCTTATTATTTAAGGCCAAGTTCCTATCCATTCTCCTTGGGGAGGCAATATTGATATTTTATTCTGAAACATTCCCTCACTCATTCCATTGACCTTCAATAATACGAATAGAGCTGTAATATGAAGTAGTTCAATATTTACATACTATTCCTTTTAGTATATACATTCTTTTAGTGACGTGAAGAGAAGGACCAGGTCTAAGTCATCACTGTTCCTGCCTGCCCTGTGCCCTTCCTCCACTCTCAACCCTGAATCTCATCTCATGCTCTTTTGCAGTGACCTCTTCAGAATGGGCAATCAGAAAATGTTTGCCTCCAGAGAAAACCAGAACTCAGGATAAATGAAATTTTGCTGTCTGCATTAGCCCATGGGAAATTAGACAGGTTTTGAAGGTATGCTACATGGCATCTAAACATGTAATATTGTTTATAAGTGTTTAGAACTTTAATATATAAAGCTCAGCTATAATTGATACTTCAAGACTCTATAGATTTCTTCCACTTCCATGTCACATACAGATGAAAACAATTTCATCAAACAAATATGAATCTCTACTTAAATTGGAGAATCTTGTGGATTCTGATTGTTTAAAACAAACTTCAAAGCAGAAAGAAACTGATCAGTATATAATTCCAAGAGTTCATTTGATTACAGGTAAGACATACAATTCCCTGGGTAAAGGCAACAACAGCTTTGCATTGTTAATTACAGGAAAAAAATATCTGGAAGTTGTATTCATATCTTATTTGATTTGAAGCCTGAATTATTTGCCACTCAGATTTATGTGAGATTAGGTATCTCCACATAAACACTAAATCAAGCTTAACAGGAAGAGATATTGCAAATAAACAATGTTCTTTGAAATGATGTTAATATTTTCATTGAAACTGAAATCTACCTGGGCTTTTTATTGCAGACACTGATGGCTCTATAAGTTTTTATGAGACAAGACTA
This sequence comes from Neotoma lepida, assembly GCA_001675575.1. NCBI lineage: Eukaryota > Metazoa > Chordata > Mammalia > Rodentia > Cricetidae > Neotoma > Neotoma lepida. Next base: position 14,252 of record LZPO01087497.1, on the reverse strand, counting down.
GAATCCATGTACATTTAGTAAGAAATTTATAGATGCAGCATGGTTTACAAAGGTGTGAGTCAGTACCTGGAAAGGTCTGGGTTTTATTTCATCTCTGCTACTGCCTTGGTCAAGTACCTTCTCCTTACTGGCCCTCACTCTTCATATTTAGAAATAACTGACTTGAGTTATTTTTCTGAAATTAACCAAAGATACTTAAGATGTAGTTGTCCTTCTGTTTTGTGTTATTCAACATTTAATATATTCTCAATTACAATCTATAATTTTTTAAAATATTGACAATCTAAAAGATTGCCATGGAATCAATATTTTTTTAAAATGTCTCTGGCATCTTCCCTCATTGGATGCAATAACCTTCACATTATTCCAACGAGTCAATATTAAAGTCAAACAAGGAAATGTCAGCCTTCTCCGACTCTTTATTTGCATCTATTATCACACATAAAAACATTGAAAGCATTGTGTTAAAGGAATATCCTTTAACTTCCTCATTCTTCCTCCTGTACCTTGAATCAGTAGTTCAAACTTGCCTCTGCCACAGATCACAGTGCTTGACGCTACTGTAGATAATTCAGGCTAGGCAGACACTCCACAACTGACCTACACGTTGAAAGTCCCTCTGCTGAGTTAAATTATGACTCAAAATATACTTCACCAGAGCTGGAGAGAAGATGCATCAGTTAAGAACAGAAAATCTGGATTCGAGTTTCAGCAACCACATGGCAGCTCACAACCATCTATCTGCAACACAAGCCCCAGGGGCTCTGACACCTTCTTCTGACCTCTGTGAGTACAAGCATGCAGGCAAAGCACCCATACACATTTTTTAAAAGTGGAAACGAGGGTGACAGGACAGTACATTATTATCTCACGAGTTTTCCCTCTGAGCATGTTCCTCCATTCCCTCAGCGCATGTGTGGGACAAACACACCTAAAAAGTTCCGGAGGTACTTTTCTGATAACCTGACATTCAGATGGGTGGCAAGTTCTACCGGCATGTTCCTGGACCCCAAGATCATGTACGTCATTGTGTTAGCATTGATAGAGACCGCCATGCCAGTGTGCATTCTACTTGGCTCTTCACACAGTATACAGACTGTGACATGTGATGACGTAATCGGGCTGGCTGGTAAGGAGACTTTATTATGTACACAAACAGTACTACTAGAGAAAGCTCTTCAAGGATGAAGGTGGAAAGGCCTTCTTCAAGGGTGTATCATCTGATGCCCTGCGTGGCAAGGGTGGGGCCTTCATGCTGGTCCTCTATATAGATTCAAAAGTGACTTAACTAGCATGTACAAGGCTCGGAATTCACTCTCAGGCTCTGGTTAAAAAAAAAATCACCTAAGTTCCCCCCAGTAAAGATGTTACCACCACTGCTGGCAGAATGCTCACAGCCAGAGATTCTAGTCTTGGTCCTGTCCCATTGTGTCTCTGGAGGGCTCTAGAGAGGCTCTTTCTAGTTGGGGCATTGTCTCCTCTATTATTTGGTGACTCCATTTAGATTTCTTTCCTATATGTATATATTTTAGGAAGCTTCTATAATAGCAGGTTTCTATATAGCCCCTCAGATGGCCCTTATTGTTAATTATCATTCCACATATTCTCTCCCTTACAGTTTCCCGTATCCCACTCCACTTAATCTTCCTCCAGTCCCTCCTTGTCTCTCCTTAACAATATGTTTCCCTATCTTTAGGAGATCGTCTTGTCCTCCCTAGTCCTTTATTAGGTACTTAACCTCTGTGGCTATGCAGATTGCAGCAATACATAGCAAAAGCTTTAAAGGTAGCATTCATGCATAAGAGAAAACAAAACAATGTTTGTCTGTCTCTGGGTTACCTCTCTTGGGATGATTTTTTTTCTAGTTCTATTCATTTGCCTGTGAATTTCATGATTTAAGTTTTTTAACAGCTGAGTATTATTCCGTTGTGTAAATGTACCACATTGTCATTATCCATTCTTCAGCAAATAGACATGTAGGCTGTTTCCAATTTCTGGCTATTATGAATAGAGCAGCAATGAATATAGATGAGCAAGCATCTCTTTAGTGGGGTATAGAGTCCTTGAATTATATGCCCAAGAGTGGTATAGCTGGATATTGACATAGACCAATTCCCAACTTCATGAGGAACTGCCATACTGATTCCATAGTGGCTGTAGAAGTTTGCACTCCTACCAGCAATGAATAAGTGCTTCCCTTTTCCCCACTTTTCTCTAGCATGACCTGTCATTTTTGGATGTCATGTTTTATTGATATTGCCATTCTGACTGCTGAATATAAATATGTGCAAAATTTCAAAGTAGTTTTGATTTGCATTTCCCTGATGACTAAGGATGTTGGACATTTCTTTATTTCTCAGTCATTCATGTTTCCTTCTTGGAGAATTCTGTTTAGATCTCTACTCCATTTTAATTGGGTTGTTTTCTTGATAACCAGGTTTTTTTTTTAGTCCTTTGTATATTTTAGATACTAGCCCTCTATCAGGTGTGTATTTGATAAACATTCCTTTTCCTATCCTATAGCCTGCTACTTTGTCCAAATGATAGTGCCCTTTGCCATACAGACGTTTTTCAATTTCGTGAGGTCTCATTTATTAACTGTTATTCTTAGTGCATATTTTAGTTAGGGTTTCTATTGCAGCAATGAAACATCATGGCCAAAAAGCAACTTGGGAAAAAAAAAACATTTTTTTTACAGAACCCAGGACCACCAGCCAAGGGATGATCCCACCCACAGTGGGCTAGACCCTCCCTTATGAATCACTAATTAAGAAAAGGCATGGGACTGACCTAGGCCCTCTGTATATATGTGACAGTTGTAGCTTGGTTTTCTTGTGGGACTCGTAACAGTAGGAGCAGGGGCTGTCTCTGACTCTTTTGCTGGCTTCTGGGACCCTTATGCCTCATATTCAGTTGTGCAGTAGTACTTTTTTGTTAGGACCACCAGCCTGCAAATGATGACACAGATACTTATTAATTATGAAAGCTCAGCCTTAGGTTAGGCTTGTTCCTAACTCGTTCCTATAACTTAAATTAACTCATATTTTTTAATCGACGTTCTTCCACATGGCTTGTTACCTCATTTCTGTACTGCCCATCCTGCTTCCTGTGAGTCTGGCTGGCAATCCCTCCTTTCTTCTTCCTAGAGTTCTCTCTCTGCCTGGAAGTCCTGCCTATACTCTCCTGCCTAGCTATTGACCCTTTGGTTTTTTTATTACACCAATCACAGCAATACATCTTCACATAGTGTACAAATATCCTACAACAAGGTTGCCTTGCCCAGACTTAATACAAGGGGGAGGTGCTTAGTCTTACTGCAACTTGTTATGCCATTTTTTTGTTGATATCCATGGGAGGCCTGCCGTTTTTTGAGTATGAAAGGAGGAAGAATTGATGAGGGGGGCAGAAAGGAGGTAGAGGGTGGCACTTGGAGGAGAGGAGAGAGAGGAAACTTCATTCGGGATATAAAATAAACAAAAATATTTTTTTTAAATAAAGAAAATGCCCTATAGCCAGGTGTTTCTCAACTGAGGTTCTCCTCAGATGGCTATAGTTAGTGTCAAGTTGATATAAAACTAGCCAGCACATTAACATCTTGTCAACTTGATGCACAAACACACTATTAAGTCACAGTCTTTCCTTTCTTGTTCTTCCCCAAGATTACACATTAATAACAGCATTACAATATAAACATTCCAAAATTTAAAAAGCCAACAGTCTTTAAAACTTCAAACACTTTAAAAATTTAATCTCTTTTAAAATCTAAATTATTTTAAAGTTCAAAGTCTCTTAACTGTGGGCTCCTGTAAAATCAAAAGTAAATTCAATACTTTGTTACTTCAAGAGAAGAGCCAGGGCACAGTCACAATCTGAACAAATACCAAACTCCAAAAGTGTAAATAAATAACTCAACATCCAATGTCTGGGATTCACTCACAACCGACCTTCTGTGCTCCTGAGGGTCCCTTCTCTAGCTCCACCCTCTGCAGCACACACAGTTTGTCTTCTCTGCTGGCTCCACTTAACAGCTTCTCTTGTTCTTGCTTGTCATCCTGTGGTACTGGCATCTCTAAAATACTGGGATCTTCTGCTGCATCTGGGCTGCACTTTCACCAATAGCCTCTCCTGGGTTCTTTTCATGGTGCCAAACCTCAGCTTCTCTGCATGACCCCTGTAATCCTGGGGCTTCAATTGCCACTGAGGGTGTACCTTGACCAATGGCCTCTCCTGGCCTCTCACAGTGCCAAGCGCCTCAGACGCTCTCCATGACCCCCTCATGCCTTCAAAATCCGTACCACCTGGGTTACTCTTACACTACCAAGTTTGGCTGCCAGTGTGAGGAACAAACCTGGCCACCTCTGGAACACAGGTTCTGTGTGCTGACTGTCAGGAAACCAGTTCCCAGAAGATTTCACCTTAATGCTGCTGCTCTCTTCTTAATCACTGCTAATTTTTCAGCTTCAGTGACTAGAATCGAGTATCCCAGCAAAGCAAAGGATTCATGTTGCTTTGTTAATCACAGCTAATTCCAGAACCCAGAATCTTAATTCAAAATAACAAATGGCCCCATAGATTCTTTAAACTTCTCTCTGAAACTCCACAAGCCAGGCTTCCATCTTCTGCATTGTCCACACATTCTTATCTTCCAAGCTCCTACAGAACAGCTCACCAAGCATTGAACACTTAATAGCTTTTCTTGCACAAAGTTCCAAAGTCTTTCCACAATCCTCCCCAAAGCAACATGGTCATGTCTGTCACAGCAATCCTGTTACCAACTTGTTTTAGTTATGGTTCTTTTCCTTCAATGAAACACCAAAAACCAAGTTGGGAAGGAACAGGGTTTATTTGGCTTACACTTCCTTATCACTGTTCATTATCAAAGGAATTCAGGACAGGAATTCAAACAGGGCAGGAACTTGGAGGCAGGAGCTTATGCACTGATTTTAGTGGGAATGCTTTTGAGTTTCTCTCTGTTTAGGCTTATGTTGCCTGTGGGTTTGCTGTATGTGTTAGTGTTCTATTGCTGTGAAGAGACACCATGGCCAACTCTTATAAAAGAAAACATTTAATTGGGGCTTGCTTATAGTTTCAGGGGTTTAGTCCATTATCATCATGGTGAGAAGCATAGTGGCATGCAGGCAGACATGGTACTGAGATGAGAGTTGTGTATCTGGATCTACAGGCAGCCAGAGAGACTCTGGGGTTGGAATGGGCTTTTTGAAAACTCAAAGCCCAACCTACTGACACACTTCCTCCAACAATGCCACACCCCCTAATCCTTTCACATAGTAACACTCCCTGGTGACCAAATGTTCAAGTCTATGAGCCTGTGAGGGGCATTCTCATTCAAACCACCATACTATAAATCACCTTTATTGTGTTGAGGTATGTCCCTTGGATCTTTTTTCTCTCCAGAACTTTTATTATGAAAAGATGTCAGATTTTTTTATCAAAGGCTTTTTCTGATCTTTATTGATGATTATGTGGTTGATGAGTTTATTGTTTTATGTATGTTGAGCCATCCCTGCTCTGGGATGAAACCTGCTAGATCATGGTGGATTATCTTTTTGATGTGTTCTTGAATTTGGTTTGCAAGTATTTTATTGAGAATTTTTGTATCTGTTCATAATTGGTCTGTAATTTTCTTTATTTTTTGGTCTTTGTGTGTCTTAGGTATCAGGGTAATTGTGCCCTCATAAAATGAATTAGGAAATTTTATTCAGTTTCTATTCTGTGGAATAATCTGAGGAGTGTTGGCATTAATTCTTCTTTGAAGATCTTGTAGAATTCTGTCTGCTCTGAATCCATCTGGCCCTGGGCTTTTTTGGCTGGGAGATTTAATATGCTGCTTCTATTTCACTAGAGGTTATGAGTTTGTTTAAATTGCTTATCTGATCTAGATTTAACTTTGGTAGGTCATATATGTCAAAAAAATTCATCCATTTATTTTAGGCTTTCCAGTTTGGTGAATAAAGATTTTTAAAGTATGTGTCCCCTTTCATCTCTAATTTTATTAATTTGGATCTTCTCTGTCTTTTAGTTAATTTGGCTAAGGTATTTTCAATCTTACTGATTTTCTCGAAGAACTAACTCTTTTTATTGATTCTTTGTATTTTTTTATTTCCCATTCTATTTATTACAGACTTGAGTTTGATTATTTCTCGCTGTCCACTCCTTTTGGGTGTTATTTCTTCTTTTTGTTCTAGAGCTTTNAGGTGTACCATTAAGTTGCTAAAATGAGATCTCTCTATTTTTGTAATGTATGTATTTAGTGCTATGATCTTGTCTCTTGGAACTGCCTTCATTCTGCTCAATATTGTAATAATTATCTAAATTATTCTATTATTAGTAAAAACTCAGTAGTCAGATATGTGGTAAAAACCTGGTTGATCAAAGAAGTAGGGGAAAAATGACCAATGACTACTTCTCTCTCTCCTTCCTTGATCTAAAAGGGCAGCACATCTTGCTAAGCCCCTCCTTACTACTTCCTGTGTCTCTCTATATATCCTTGGTCCTCCAAAACCTCTATGGCTAATTTTGGTCAGCTAGTAGCTAGCTCTGTCCTCTGATTCAAGGTAAACTCTATTAGCACAGCAGAGTGGCAGTATGAATTATTCTCTCACACACAATAGTTTTGGGTATGTTGTATTTTCATTTTCATTTAATTCTAAAATGTTTTTAATTTCCTTCTAGAGTTTTGTCTTGATCCAACTTTCATTCAGTAGTGAACTGATCAGTTTTCGTGAGTTTATATAGTTTCTGCTGTTGTTGCTATCCAGCTTTATTTAATCCATGGTGGTCAAATAGGATGCACAATGTCATTTCAGTTTTCTTGTATCTATTGAAATTTGCTTTGTATCCAAATATGTGGTCAATTTTGGAGAAAGTTCCATGAACTGCTGAGAATGTATATTCTTTTATGTTGGGTGAAATGTTCTATAGATATCAGCTAGATTCATTTGATTTATGATATTATTTGACTCCAGAATTTTTCTGTTTAGTTTTTTTTGTTGTTGTTGGAATGACCTGTCCATTGGCAAGAGTAGGGTATATAAAACACTCACTATCAGTGTATGATGATCAATATGTGATTTAAGGTATAGTAGTGTTTCTTTCATATACTTGGGCATCCTTAGGATTATTGCAGAAATGTTTAGAATTGTATCTCCTTGGTTCAGTTTTCTTTTGATGAGTATGCAGTGTCTTTCTATATCTCTTCTGATTAGTTTTGGTTTGAAACTTGTTTTATCAGATATTAAAATAGCTACATCAGCTTGTTTCTTTGACCCATTTTCTTGAAATAACACCTTCCATCCTTTTACTCTGAGGTGTAACTCGAATTTCTAAATGGTCTTATTAATTAAAAACCCGGATCCTGGTATTGGGGTGAAAGCTGAAAGATCAGAGAAGCAGAACAAGCCACAGCTAACCTCACCTTGACAACTCCTCATCAGATCCTGTTTCCGCGAATCCTCAGACTGAAAGCTTCTGAGTCCTCACCTGAGTGGATCTCAGCTGAACTGCTGCTAAAAAGCCTAAAAGCTTAAAAGCCTCTAATTCCTGTTCCTCATGCCTTATATACCTTTCTACTTCTTGCCATCACTTCCTGGGATTAAAGGCATATGTCTTTCCCAAGCAAGACATGAGATCTCAAGTGCTGAGATTAAAGATGTATGTCATCATTCCTGGCTGTTTCCAGTGTAGCCTTGAACTCATAGAGATTCAGATGGATCTCTGCCTCCCAAGTAATAGGATTAAAGGCGTGTGTGCCACCATTTTCTGGCCTCTATGTCTAATCTAGTAGCTGTTCTGTTCTCTGACCCTCAGATAAGTTATATTAGGGTACACAATTTATTGGGTACACAATATATCATCACATTTCCCCTTTTTGTCTGAAATAACAAAAGAAGGTTATAAATAATATAAGAAAAACTAAATACAATAAGTATATACAATATATACAGTCAAGAATTACATTACAATGTCTAGTCCATTAACATTTGATAGATTCAGACAAAAAATTCATTATTTATCCTATTTTGGTGAATCCAATACAAAATTTGTATACAATATACAAAAATCCAATATAAAATATTTAAAACAAGGAATCCCTTTTTAAATGTAGATTTAATAATCTACCTTGTTATCATATCCATATCCTCCCTTTTTTCTTTTCAGAGTAGATTCAATAATCTACCTTTTATCTTATCATTTCTTTATCTCTTTTTTTTCAGAGTAGATTCAATAATCTACCTCTTATCCATTTATTTCTATATCTCTTTTTTTCAGAGTAGACTCAATAATCCACCTCTTATCTATATCATCTTTTTTCTTTTTCTTTTCTTTTTTTAAAACAAGAACCGTGAATCTAATCTCCTGTTTATCTTTTTTTCCTGACCATTAACAATTAACAACTTATAACCAACCATCCTAAACAATGACAATTATTCATAACCCATTGAATGACCAAAAACCATCCACCCCTTCTCCACCTCTTGGGAATGTGGGCATCGTGTTCTTAAAATTACTTCCTGCTGTCTGGGGATGAAGGCATCTTTAGGGAATCCTGAAAAGAAAAATTTTAATTTAATTGTCAAGTCCTGGGAGAGGTGGCTGTACCATTTGTTGTCCAGTCTCTGCATAATGTGAAAGTGCAGCGCTTATCTCAAGACCTTACTGGAGTAGTCTGGCAGGCTGGATCATCTCAGCTAGCCATCTTGAAATTGTTTTGAGCAGTTTGTAGTCCAAAGACGATCTTTGGGTGGTGTTCATTAGTTTAATGGCTTTAACATAGCCCTAATCAAATCATCATTGTGGGGTCCCATCTTCTTTTTGGAGATTTGAAAGTCACTATTAGGTGTGGTCATGGTTCCCTGCAGAAATTTTTTTTTTAACCTACTCTGTGGTTTGGAGCAATATCAATTGTATCTGTGGCAGAATCGTGTCTTACAGCCAGTCCCAAGTTTGCAATACAATAGGTTACATTCTTCTTCACCAAGATATTCTTTGATTTCAAATCTCTGTGAGCAATAGCTGGCTTTCCTTGGGTACCAGCAATCTCCATGTGAAGATGGGCAAGACCTCTTGCCATGGACAGAGTGAGTTTGATCATCCCCTCCATTGTAACAGTGTATCTATTCAAGTAATCAAAAAGGGATCCCTGCTCATGGTAATCCGACANCAGCCACTGCTGAATCCATGTGCCATTGTCTTCCTTTTCTGCTGCTATAAATCTTAGGATGTTTTCATGGCATAACATCAAAGTCTGATAGATGTCAGCCTCTCAAAACTATGAATGTTCTTCCTTAGAAGAGAATATCTTCACAGCAACTTTTTCTCCCTGCCACTTGCCTCAACAATCTTCTCCAAACTGGCCTTTGCCGGTGCTTTCTTGTAACACAATGGTCCTGGCAATTGTTCTCTGAACAAGCAGCGGTAAGGCCTTCATCCCTGGTAGCACCATTGTCGCTACCACCAACACAATGAGAAGCAGCTGCCAATGTGGAGCAGAAGCTGCTGCCTCCATGGTCCCACCGCCACTGTTTGTGGCCTGGCCCANCCCTGGCCACAGCTTCTCCTCAGCAAGCCTCCCAGGCTAGCCTTAAACTCTGGATCCTCCTGCCTCTGCCTCCTTTAACTATGACTGGTCGCATGCAGCTCGTGTCTGAGCTGGGGCCCACAAGGCCACAGGCAAGCACTTTTTCATGAATTCGTGCCACAAATGTTAGGGCACCAAATGTAAAGGGAATTGTTAAATGGTCTTGTTAAATTAAAAAAAAAACCCAGAGCCAGATATAGGGGTGAAAACCTGACAGAAATCAGAGGAATAGGAACAGCCACATGCTAACCTCACCTCACCAACTCTGCAGCTTCCAAAGAGATCGTGAATTCCTGTCTACCCACACTTGTATACCTTGCTGTTCTGCCATCTGATTTGCTCTCTCTGTCCAGCTACATCACTTCTTCTTCCTGCCCAGCTCTATCACTTCCTGTCTGTCTGTACAGACCTCCAGACCTCCATGGTTAATGAGTGTTGGAATTTAAGACATGTGCTATAACTCCTGGCTCTGTTCCCAGTGTGGCCTTGAACTCACAGAGATCCAGACAGATCCCTGCCTCCCAAGTGATAGGATTAAAGGTGTGTGTGCCACCATTTTCTGGCCTCTATGTCTATCTAGTGGCTGTTCTGTTCTCTGATCCCCAGATAAGTTTCATTTGTCAGAACACAGATAAAATATCATCACACTAATTAAATAAAGTGATGGGCTTTAGGAGATAGGTATGGTAACATAAATTGTANACACAGAGCTGCCATCTACATGTTGCCTATTAGGAACCAGTTACTATGCTAAGTACTTCTAATTGTCCTGTGGAATGCATACCATTATTATCATTAATTTACCTACTAAGAAACTGAGGCTTGAGAATGTCATGTGATTCCCATCAAGCTCCATAGATTAGACAAAGTTCCATCTCATTTACCTAGCATTTGAAGTTAGGAAAATCAGTGATGCCTCTTGGAAGTTGACATAACTCCATGAGGCATGCTATGTAAGACAGGGCCAGCAATTCTAAGTGAAATATAGAGGCAGAAGGAAAGACAGAATGACTGCAATCTGAGCAGTCCACACTGCTGGCACTGCTTTGCTTTGCTTTGTTATATGACAGCGTTGGCCTCAAACTCACTACATAAACAAGACTGGTCTCTATATCAAGATCTTACTGCCTCAGTCTTCCAAATGCTGGACATTGTTGGCTTTAAAGGTGGTGAAAGGGAGTCAGGAGCCAGAGAAAGAATGCGAGTAAATGTTAGAAGCTGAAAAAGGCTATGGAAACAGATTTTACATAGACCTCTACAAGAAACAACCTAGTGAGACTCATTTCAGACCTTTGACCTCCAGAACTTGAAGGTAATATGCTCATATTTCAAACAGCCAAGTATACAGCCATTTGTTGAACTAGCTATAGGAAACCAGTGTACCTCCTGTCACCTTTATTCTAGTCATTGAGAAATAACCCAGACTCCACTGCTGCTTCATAAGCATGGGCAAATATTTAAAGGTCTCAGATTCTAAACCTTTCATGCAAATTAAGTTACAACCTCTTGTATCACAGGATGTTAATTTTACAAATATCCATACATATACAGTCTTGTGCAAGGTAATGAGAATAAAGCAGAGAAGTAGACAAGGCTGAACAGCACTGATACAGAAGGAGTTTCCTAGTAACATGCAACAACAATGTTACATACAGCACAGGTGTCCAATTGTTAGACTTTGATCTTTAGAAAAATCCATCATAGATCAAAGATTTTTTATCACAATGATGTTGGACACATAGAGGAACAAAAAACACCTTTAAGACGTCACAGGGAAAACAACACAAATTGGATCTTGCTAAATGTCANAACTAAAGGATAAGGGGCCAATGCGTGTAAGAAATGAGTTAAAGCTCCAAAGGCAGTTGCCTGACAGGCAGTAGAATACCTGAGTATTCTGGATATGCTGTTTCCATCCTACTTCTACCANCTATGCTACAAGGACAGTTAGATTTTAAGCATTGGTTTTCCTGACTACTTCACACAAACTGGGTTCTTTGAAGGGAGGAGTTTCATTTCTACATTTCTCAGGTCCTTGTATGAGATTAGTCAGTGTTCCCTGATTCTGCATGAACTGTGGACCAATAGCAGTGGAGCCCCCATGGTGCAGGACTGGGCCCTCTGGATACTGAAGACAGTGGTTTAGCTTGAACTGTTTAGGGGGCCCATGGACTATGGGATCAGGATCCATCCCTCATGCATGAGCTGGTTTTTTGGAGCCCAGTGCCTATGGTGCTACACCTGGTGCAGCCTTTGCTTGGGGAGGAGGGTCTTGAACCTGGCTTGGCTGAGTGTGCAGGGCCCTGGGGACTCTCCATGGGAGACTTTGCTTTGGAGGGGGTGGGAGTGGAAAGTGGGTTGAGGGGGAGCTGGGAGGCTGGCGGGGGGAAGGAGAGGGGGTTCTGAGGTTGGTGTGGAGAATGGATAGAAAATCTTTTAATAAAAAAAATAAATTAAAAAAAAGAAAAAAGAAGAAATTAGAAGCCACAATATAAGAGGAAGAAGATGATGAGAGGGAATGTGACTGAGAAAGAGCTCGGAAGACAAAGTCATTCTTTGCTGTTTTGGACAGACCTCCAACCTTCCTCCATTATTCATCTTTTCCTTCTCCAACCCACCTCTTACTGGGATTGACAGCTAAATGAATCTCACTTGAAAGCTATCATCAATGAGCAGTCTGGGAGAGGGAGGAATCCCAGCAACTAAGGATGAGTAAGCAGAATCAGCTACATTGAAGATCCTGGTAGAGAGACCTAGAGGAAGCCTCTGAGCTCCAGATTCTAGACAGGATGCTTATTTCTTCCCTAATCACTTAGGACCTCAGATTCTTACTTTAAAACACAGTCAAGAAACAGGGAGAAAATGAGCAGGGGAATAGTATCTCCAGCACCTCCACAAGCCCCCTTGAAGTCTTGGTACAGGGCTGTTAAGTTGGCTAACAATCACATTTTATCAGTCAAGGAGGTCAAGAACATTTTTTTAAATAAAAGAAAATGATATCTGAAGGAAGGCAGGACTAGTTTTTGCTGTTTGTGGCCTCTGAGGGAACTTTAAATAGGAGCCAATAACTGCTTCATTTTATGACACCCACTTACCTTAGTACTATTAGTCACATATGAACATTTTTATAGTAAAACTTTCATCTGATATCAACATAAACTGAATTGATGCATAGAATGAGCTTTTAAATTGTTTCTCACAGAATGATTCAATCAGAGAATCAGACCAATGCTGCTGCAATAATGATTCTCTGTCATCAGCTAGCAAATGAAAACAGCAAGAACAACAACAAAAAGGCACTTAGTCATCCATCTACTCCCTGTCATTTCTGTGCCCCTTTGCTTGGTAGATCTCCTGCCTCGGGCTTTTAGAAGTTTCAGTTTGTTCTGCAGGGGCTTGAAGCCAGGAATAACAACCATAATAGATGCAATTTGAAACCAAGGAAGACGCGTCATGCAGCCTCCTCTGGGAGCTATGGTGAAACGTGTTCATTTGGTAACAATGTCCCAGTCACTAGCTTCCTCCCAGACTGCCCACTGAAACCATCTTTCATGTGAATTTCATTTAGCTGTCAATCATTTGACAAGACAGTGGAAATTAAAATGGAAGAGGAAGTCTGGGGGCTGACAGTAGAGAAGCAAAAGATCAAAAGCAGATGACCTTTTCTTCTTTCTCCTCTTTCAAGCCTACTTAAATATATCCATTTTCTTCTAGTTACAAAATTTAAGATAAAACTTGAGCTAAACTCCTCAAAATGTGCCTCACTGCCCCATGTGCACCTGTGTTCCCAGTCTGTAACACCCTGTGACAGTCTATAATAGGACAACATAGTCATTCTTTAGAAAACATGTGTAACACAAGTCACTATTGAATAAATGAGGAGTCAAGTGTGGCTTCAAATGAGACTCACAGTAAAAAATAGAATGGATGGTCGCATGATAGAGATTTGAGGTGCAAAGTAAGACTGAGCTTAATGCAGCCCAGTAAAGTGTCTGGATTTTGTCTGAAGAACACCACTGAGAGACATTAGATAGAACACCATGGTCACATGAGATTTAGTAAAGTTTCTTTGCTGCCCTTAGAACAGAATGGTATGGAGTAAGAATGGTAGTAGGGAGGTCATCTGGGATACTAGTAAAGTCATTCAGTTTTCTAGACAAAGATACTAAAGATGGGAAGTCCAGCCTCTGTAAGACCCTAGCTAAGGACAAATAGAAGGAATATTCATGAAATTCAATTCTCTAAGTCTGTGACTCTAGAGAACCCTGACTAATACAGGGGGCTTATAACATTAATCTCCTGACCGGTCAAGATTTGGAATCCTAGTCTAAGCCCTTGCTCAGTGGCTACTTTGGAAGCACTGATGGGTTCAAATCTTTGGAGTCTGGACTTCAGGAAAATATAGAAACAATTCAGTACAATATTGGCAAACTCTTGCTCTCCTATGACCATATCCCCAACACTTGGCCTGTCCAGTGCACATGGGGTTACATTTCATAACCCTTGGTCACTCCATAGGTCTCATTCTCCAGAGCAGTGGGGTTTGTGCTCTAAATATGACTTTTACATACAGCAAATCTTCATTATTAAAGCCCTGGATACTCTAAATATGAGACATAAAGGGTGTATTTCACAGCACAGCTATCTGCTTACT
>LZPO01087496.1:65505-84202 GCA_001675575.1 Neotoma lepida | reverse complement strand
TTAAGAGTTTGGAAGCCTTATGTGCAAAACCAAAACAGAGGATTGAGCAAATGTGGTCTGGCTCTCTGGAAAGGAGCCCATGTCGTGGTCGACTGAATAGAGTGAAAGCAAGACTTAAGTGCACCGCCTTCAGTCAAAATGCAGAGAAATGAGGGAAGCCTCAGCATGACCAGGGGCATCCAGAGTGTCACGGGCTTATCCTCTCTGGTCTGTGTCTATTTCCTTACTCACCTAAACCTGGCAAAATTCCATATATTCTCTCTCTTATTTGGGGCTCTGAATGGGCTTGCCTTGACCTATATCACCTCAGCCATCCAGAAACACTATTCTGTAACAATTAAGTGCATGATTCCATACTAGAGATGTAATAAAATAGCATAGGAAGAGAGAATAGGCTACATTTACATCAGTGCTAAACAACAAACTCAGTCTCACCCAGACACTTAAAGAAGCTAGTATAAAGCAAAAGTTGAGATAATTTCAAACACGTCTAGAAAGAGATGAAGTGTGATGAGATTGGAACTTGCTCACTAGCACATGATATAGATTTGTAAACAGTATGGATAGTTCAAGAACACAGTGTTTCACTCTGCCATTGTGAAAACTATTGCCATGCTCTTCCTGATGTACCTGTTTCCAATGATGCTCTTTGGAACTCATTGGGTTAGGCACTAATAGCCCTAATTAAGTATGCCTGGCAGATGTATGCACAAAGTGGCCTTTCTCAAGTTCATTCATGTGCACACGGATGATAAGTTGAGTTTGAGAATCAACANGCACACATCTTTATCAGGAAACATGGTCTCACATGCAGAGGAAGGTACTTAAATACACAGGCACAAGATGATGCAGCATGTGCTGAGATGCAGATTGTGAATGAGAAACTGCGTACTCACCACTGTGTGAAGCTTCATAGAAAAGATAACACTGGGGAGAATTCTGAATAGTTAAAAACACCAGCAGGTAACTGTTGATGCTAAGCATCTTGATCGCAGGGTGGTAGAGGGAGTATAAGACATCATTTCTGGTTTGTATTCTATAAAGGTAGAGAGGATGGATTCCTGTCATATAAGTTGCTTTGATAATTAAGTTATGTATAACATATCTATATATCACACATACTTGCAAAATATTTGTTGTATATATTCTGCCAAAAAGCCTATACTTTATGGATATATACATCCATACTTTTTGGCAGAATATGCTAAGTGCACACTAGCTCACCCCCTTTCCATTGTGCTGAAGTATGGTGTGGGTTATTGATGGCTGCCCTTTAAAACAGTGGGCACATTGGGTTGAAGTCACTATGGGGAATTTAACATGACTTGGGGCACAATGGGGAGTCTTTTTTTCTTAATCAAGAAGGCTCTCTTATAAGACAGGTTTATCTTTAAAGCAAGCTAATAATTAGGTGCTTTCACCATCTTTTTCCTGCTTACTGTTTTCTGTACAGTGATATCTCCTGCTGGATGAGAGCCATGGCATTTAAAAGAAACCAGATTTGGCACTAACATACTGAGCTGCTGGGTGGCTTTTTTTCCTTCCAGCTGCAGTTATAAAAAGGCCACTTAAAACTTGAGATCTATGTGTGCACTACAAAAATAGTGAGATACTCAAACAAACTTTGAAGAGATATGTACAGAAAGACATGCCTTTCTTAGTTTTGTTTTTTCCTTTTTTCCTTTTAAGATGGGAAGAGAATCCAGTACGCCAGGCTGTGAAAAGTACCTAAAAAAATCTGCTAGCTTCATTTAAGCTTTGACTTTGTAGAATTTTTTTTCTAGGTGACCTGATTTCAAAGCGCTCCATTTCCCCAGTGCGGCTTCTCTGTCAAACCATCCAACATCAACCTTGATATTTCCATATACATTTCTATGGGAACAAAGGCTCTCCACAAACGTCCCCTGAGCAAGGCTCCAATGGAACAAGGCTGAGAGCTCATCAGATCATTTTCTCCGTCTCCACTTTTTGAGGAATGAGATCATATCTTTTGTGTTGTTGTTCTTGACTGGGTCTAATCAGGTCACCCAGAATGACCTGGAATTTGTTATGTAGCCTGGATTGGCCCCAGATTTGCAATCCTTCTTTCTCGTCTTTCAGAGTGCTGGGATTGTGGGTGTGTGCCACATACTGAGCTAAGATCATATCGTAGCACAATGTCTTGCCCATTATAACCTTGTCATGATTAAGGTATGCATTGGCAAAGGTCATACTAAAGCTTTAGGAAATAAATTTCTATGCCATGGGCAAAGCATAGTAGGAGTTTATTTCTTGTTGATCTTCCAAAATGAGCTTCAGCAAGGGCCTCTCCTCCATGCACTGATTCCAAAACCCAAGCTCTGTTCATCTGGAGCTCTCTGAATCATCGTTCATGGCTTCTGGCTTCACCTCCAGTCAGCTCATTAGAAAAAGGAGCCTGGAAAATCAAGTGTAGCATTAGCATCTACCTTCACAGTCCACTGGTTAGAATTCAGTCACATGGTCAACCCCAGCCCTGCAACTTAACCATAAGCCCAGTGAAAAGGTAATTGGGCTTAGTTGTGTCTATACAACTTATGATCGGAGAAGGTCATTTGACAGGTGTCTAGCCTGTATCACAGAGGAAATGGTGGCAGCCTTAAAGAAAGTGGTAAATATCATTGTATGATGATGTGGAACCTTGCCTTTTCATCTGAAAAATGAAAAGTTGGACTAAATGATCCTTAAATTTCTTTCACTGCTGGATAGAGGCATTCAGTTATGCTCACTGGACAGTCCTGACAAGGCCAAAGAGAACTAGTGTATTTTATGGAAACACACACACACACACACACACACACACACACACAGGAATGTGTTCTCTGATAATTTACTTACTCAGAAAATCCAGCTCCCCAAAGCACCTCATTCCCCATGTAATTTGAGCAATGAGTGTACTTTGTAGTGAATCACACATGTTGCTGATGCAGATGCCAGGCTTTACACACTGCTGAACCAGAACTTGCTTCACCGCTGAGCTTTTCCCCCAGTGCCAAGAGAACTGGGCCATGAACTCAAGGTACTAGAACTTTAAGACCAGCGTGTGTGTGTGTGTGTGTGTGTGTGTGTATGTAGTGTGTGTGAGTTTATCTCTGTATATGTAGGTCTGTATGTATATGTGTGTGTTTGTGTGTGTGTGTATTTATGTGTGTGTATCTCTGCATGAATGTATGTTTGTACGTCTCTTCTGAGAGAGAGAAAGAGAACACAACACACATNGTTTAGTATTGATGCCTTCTAAGGTCCCTATAACTATAATGTCTCAGAGATCTAGGTATCAGTCTGCATAACAATGTACAGGAGGAACTATACCCGTGGCCAGACCCATCATGTAATCATTTCTTTAGTAATGAGGCAAGCTGTAAATACAGATAAGAAGACAGTATTAAGCCCCAAATAGGTAGAGCCTTAGATGGCAAACTTTAGATTCAAATCTTAACTATACTCTGAGAAAATAAATTGAGGTAAATGTGTCCTTGATTCTCTCCAATAATGCAGAAAAATACTTGTGATTAATGGACATACTCTAGTTGTGTTTAAGCCAGTGAAAGACTGNATTACTTTTTATGATTTCAACAATGACAACAGTGAAAATAACATTTATGGAAGGCCTAGTATATATTCTTGATAGATAGTATTTAACTGTGTGAGAGAGGCAGAGCTGGCACCACCTCCCTCGTCTGTGGTGCAGTGGTGGGAGCAAGGGAATGATGCCCTCCCTGCTTGCTCCTACCACCTCCAGCTGGCGANGGAGCTTACCCTCCCCTTTATCAGCTGCAACACTCAGGAAAGCAGGCCCTGCACCTCCTCTGGGCAGCAGAGTGGGCTGTTTACGAGGTCACCAGTGAGCCATCGGATAACTTGAGCATGAGAGATCTGGCTTCACCCTCCACCTACCGTATGGCGNCACAGGTGGGGAAGAGATGCCCCCCCTCTATGCCTGAGGCCGGTACAAGAGCTGGCCCTGAGGTCATAAGAGTAGGAGCGCTGCCTCTGCCCCTCATCAGCTGTAGCTCTTGGGAGAGCAGAACCTGCACTTGGCCTGGGTAGTACAGTAGAGCCAATCCTGTTGGTAGAGGTGTGGGCAAGCTAGCCTCAAGTTCTGAGCATGGGAGAGCTGTCCCCACTACTCATCTGTCATGGAGTAGTGTGGGTGGGGGAGAGATGCCCCCCCTTACTCCTTGCCCCTCACTGCTTGTGACAGACAAGAGATTCTATTCTATTCTATCTATTCTATTCTATCCCCCTAACCAGCTGTAGCACTGGGTCAGGAAAGTGACCCTGCTCCTTGCCTGGGCAGCACAGTAGAGCTGACACTGTTGGCAGAGGCTCAGGTGAGCTGGCCCTGAAGGTGTGAGAGTGGGAAAGGTGGCCACACTNCCCTCATCTGTGGTGGTGAGGTCGGGGGAAAGATCCCTGCCTCTCCTCCTGTGATGGGTGGGAGAGCTGGCCCAGAGGTCATAAGAGTGGGATGGCCGTCCCTGCTCCTCATGAGCTGCAGCACCTCGCCTGGGCAACACAGTAGAGCTGGCCCTGATAGTCCAGGTGTGGAAGAGCCGACCCTGAGGGCATGAAAGCAGGACAACTGGCCCTGCCCTTTGCTCATGCTGCAAGGGGTGAACTAGCCTGGACAATGCAGGAGCACTCACCCTGGTGATGAGGCATGGGGGAGAGTTGGCAGGCAGACCAATCCTGCAACTACCCAGGCCCAGAACCAGGGTTATGAGTTGGCCTACCCCAACATCCACCCCATCTATGATCTGCAAGAGCACATGAAGGGGCCAGTTCTGCAGACCCAAAGCTGCAGGATCTCTACTACACAGGGTAACAACAGCGTATCCAAGAAGAGTTCCAGCGAGGGTCCAGCTTCAATAGNGTAGGAGAAACCAGACCAATGACTCTTTGCAATGAATACTTACAAGTAAAGGTATGTGGACAAAAGGGTTTACTGCGTGACTCACAGTGTTACAGTACAGCTTGCATGATTAGATTTTTACTTTTTTTTCTTTTTTCTTTCCTCTTTTTTTTCTCTTAAATTTTATTTTATTTGGGGAGGTGTTGCAAGGGCAGAGAGTGGATATGAAGGGACAGGGAAATGAATGGGATAGAGATGCATGATGTGAGAGACACAAAGAATAAATAAAAAGGAACTGAATAAAAAAATTTAAAAAAAGAAACAACCAAAAAACCCAAAACAAAACAGCTTTAGTGGGGAGGCATTTTGTCATATTTTAAAGATAGAAAAACTAAGGCTCAAGGTCACTCAGTTGGGAAAAAANAGAACTAAGATGGAAAATGGCATTTCTGTCTCTAGAGCCGTCTCTAGAGCCAGGATAATATTGGCCCCTGAGAAGCCTTTGCCTTATGGTTTAGGGCAATACTCACAATTCACCTTCTCTAGGAACCCTGTGGGGAGCCANCTTTCTAATGTCCAATCACCTGTGCAGCCTGTGCCACCAGCACCCTGAATTTTACTNATGACATAGTTTGGTAACAGGTGTTCTACAAAGATTAGTTTACTGATACTGATCTTGCTCCAGCTCATTGCCATAATAACTAACCCCAAAGCTCAGTGGCATAAGTTATGAAGTCTTCTTGGTTCCCATCATGGTCCACTGTGTGTTACTGGTAGACTGGAGACAGTATTTAAGCTGGAGGGATCCTGTTCTATACAATTAACTGAGGTCAGNGCCCTTTGCTCACAACTTCTTGGCCTTCTCTGCAGGTTCTGGAGTCTTGTAGTGGATACCTTAAATCCAGTCAAACAATAAAGGAAAAATCAGTGGACAAGGCCCATCNATGTTTAAACTTGGGCTAGAGGGAGGTGAGGCGATGGGTCAGTCAGTAAAATGCCTGTGGTGCAAGCACAAGGCCATGGATTTGGATCCCACGCACCCATGTCAACCCCAGGGTGGTGGNGGATCCCACGCACCCATGTCAACCCCAGGATGGTGGTGTGCATGTGCCATCCTAGAGCTAGAGAGGCGAGAGACAGATCCTCAGAGGTCTCTGGCCAGCTAGTACAGCCAACTGTGAGCTCTAGGCTCAGTGAAGGGCCCTGTCTCAAAACACAAGGTGGAGAGCAATGAAGGAAGACACTCATTGATCTCTGACCTCTACATGCATGTATACATTCATGCACGCATGTACACACATACAGCACANACAAAAATAAAATAATACAAAGTGGACTAATGTGAACCATCACTTCCACTTACTTCCCATTGGTGAAACTTGGTCATGTGACCTATCCCAAGAAAGAGACCCTAGATTTTGATAAACAGCATGTTCACCATTTCCTAGAACCACTTTCCTTATCTAGTAAATGAAAATGACAATAGTAGGCAGGAACTACTNAATAGTAGTTTATTGTTTCTGACTNGGTTTGTCACATGTAACTGGAAACCATTACTCTCTGTCATCANACTGAGAGGATTCATCAAAAAGAGACTTGGGAAGAAGNGTGAAAANAATGGAAGCAGAAAAATAAGTCAAAGAGGAGAGAAGGCGTAGCCAGTAAAGGGTCTTGGTGGCACCCATTGTTGCTACCTTGTCTCTCCTGATGCCTCATCTGAGGGAGNGCTGTAGAGTGACAAAGACTTGCTACTCAGAATTCCCACAATGAGTCACAAAGTTAGGTGGAGAGAGAAATCATGTTGGTGCCCGTGTCTTCTGCAGCTAATTAAATAAGAGACCGAGTTGGGAACATGTGCCAGGCCTACGGAAGACAGTCACACTATTAATTTTTTTTGTTTTACAAGAGCAGGAACACAGACAACACTATTAATTCTCACCCTTCCCAGACGCAACTCTGACCTGCTTTCCTACATGAATCACTTTCTTTGAAGGCAGACCCAGCCCACTGGAAACTAAGGACTTGCTCCCTGTTGCTCCAGCTTTTGGTTTCGTCTTTCACCACACTTTCTCTTCCCAGAGCAAGACCTGCTTTGGTTCCCTGCAAGGGCCCCTTCCTTCCTCCCACCAGGGATACGCATACGCCATTCCCCGCACCTGTGAAGTTATTCATTGTCTTCTTTAGTTCTTGCTTTTCTCTTTGGGGTCCAGCACAGACATCATTAGTTTCTTGGAGCATCAGTAGTTGGCATGAATGTTCACTCTGTGCTTTCATGGTAGCTTGTTTCACCTCTCTCAGAGTACCTGCCCCAGGGAGTTGGTGCTTNTTCTGGTGTGTGGTANATTTCNTCATGATCTGCAACATACCTTTCTGTAGNTCAGCTTTAGACCAAGTAGTACACATTCAGCATTCATCAAATGATTATCATTTCTACAGTTTTTAAAAATGTATATGAATGCTTTGCCTGGTTGTATGTCTGTGGACCATACGTGTCATGCCTGATATCTGTGGAGGTTAGAAGAGGGCATTCAGTTCCCTGGAAATGGAGTTCACATGGTTGTGAGTGGCCATGTGGGTGCTGAGAATCAAACCTGGGTCCTTTAGAAGAGTAGCAAGTGTTCTTTACTGCTCAGCAATCTTTCTAGCCCACCATTTATACAGCTTTTAAATATCTCGATGTATTCAATATTTATAGCAATCTAATGATGTAAGAACTATAAAAATAATATATACAAATATGCTACATTTTAGGTGTAACATATTTAAATATATTATTTGTGAAATGTTTTGTATATGATATGCTTTCATGTATGTATGGAATTATATTCATGTTTAATTATCACTATAATTAAAAGTGGAAACCTTGAATGTTCGGTAGCTGCTTACATGGAGATGTGAAACTTAAGTTTCAAAGTGACATCTGTTTGCTTCCAAGGCCCAACTCTCGACCACAACAAATAGGAGTTAGGTGAATCTCAGGAATGCTGCATACAAGGTGCCTCAAAGCCAGGTATGGCTGTCACAGCTGTGACCCTAGCACCGATGAAGCTGAAGGACAACCATCCATTTGATAGCAGCCTGAGCTATGTAGTGAAATCATGTCACACAATAGTTGGTAATTGGTTACTGTCATTAATAATGTAATCAATACAGGCAAAAGTGGAACAAATGAGAACTGCAAGGGAACACAGTTTTGAGGAAAGGCATTTTTCTGTCTGAGTTTTTGGCCTATAAATTACCGACATTTCCTTCCTCTGGAATCACCAAATTCAGATTAGTGACTTCTGGGTAAGTGTGTGTTACTCTGTTGTGTTGTGTGAAGAAGATGAAGACTCACAGGGAATTCTGGGAACTAAACCATAAAGGTGAACATCCTTGGTGAGACTAGAGGACCCATGTCATCTCAACAGAATCTACTGTGTTGTCAGCCAAAGAGTGTCCCCCCAATTCCTTATGCTGAAGTCCATATATACCTCAGCACTTAAGCGTGTGNCTGTGTTTGGAAATAGGACCGTTATACAGCTAACTAAAGTAAAATAAAGTAATTAGAAAGGGTCATTTCCTGATATGAAAAACTGAAGAATAGGCACATTGAAAAGGCAAATAGTGTAAGGACACAGGGAGAAAAGAGCCTCACATGAGACAAGGAGAGAAGCTTCAGAAGAGGCACGGCTCCCAATACCCCAAACTAGACTTCATGCAGAATATGCTGGAATATCGACTAACTACTGAAAATACTGTAGAAGGCANGCTGTGTGAGGAACTGGTGATATCTACTCCCCTCTTCCCAACTGTGTCGGTTCCTTTGGACTGGTTATNTCCCTCTACCAAAAGTCACTGCTACTCTCAAGTGACTTACTTCTTCACGTGACCCTTTCCTTCTGGNCTTCAGTGGCCAAGGGGTTAATAATGTGAAGTCTGTGGGTGGACTGACTTTAAGAGGTCTGTGAACATTAATAGAGGAACTGAAAACGTGTTTATAATACCTATAACCCAAACTGACAGTTTCCTTCAGTGGCCGAGCCCCATCACACAGGGACATAGATTGGACGATGCCTGTGGTTGCCCTAATGGTTCCTTCCATATCACTTCACGGAGGCACAGTCATTCAAAGCATCCCTTATGCTCATCACTATTGTGGATTTGCAGTGGCCATTACACCGACCTCTGGATCTTGATAGGTTGGGTATTAGTAACCAGGGCATCTATCAATACATTACAAACTTTATATNTTTTACTCACAGACCTTTTAATATTATTGCCTTTTCAAAATAAATCTGAACACTCTTTCAAATCCATTAAAAATACTAACTCAAGATGGATGGTACTTTAGAGACTAACACCCACAAAGTATTCACTTCTTCCTAGATCCCTCAACATGGTCTTGCAACCACCCCACTCTCACTGCATCCCCCACACCTTTGTAAATCAGTCCATTATTAGCTTACTTCAGCAGTCTGTCTGTGTCCTTCTCAGACGCTGACTGGTTCACCCTACAAACTGTTTTTACTTCATAGTCAAGAATGGCAGTAAAACTTGACAGGTCACTGCATCTAAGTGAGCCTATGTTTTCTTATCTGTAAGAGGAAAGTAATATAAAATCCACTGACATCAAAACCCTGGGGATATGATTGGTCAAAGCAAATCAACAGACTAATTGGAATATTGCTTCTCATACTGAAAATATTGTCGAGGCCACGCTGTGGGAAGCAGTAACTTCTGTCCCTTCCTTCTACCTCTTTTGATTGGCCAGCAGGGTGGCAGGAACAAAATGGACTTGGATGGCCTCAAGATAGGAGCCATTTCAGAAGGGAATGGGAATTGGTGGGATTTTGTAGTCAGAACTTCATGGATGAGGCCACACTGTTTACTGTTCCTTTATCATTTTAAAATTAAGTCTAGATGAAGTAGGTTTCTTTGTTTGTTTGTTTGANTGATTTTGTTTGTTTGTTTGTTTGTTTGTTTGATTTGAGATAAAGTCTTGCTGTGTAGCCCTGGCTGGTCTGGAATATACTAAAGNAAGCTGGCTTTGAACTCAGAAAGATCCTCTCAAGTGCTGAGATTGAAGGTGTGCACTACCAAGACTGGCTTCAGGTAGAGAAGGTTTCCATTTACAAGTCCATAATGTTTCTAAAACACAGGCAGCTATAAACACCCTTTCTAAGAAAAGCCCCAAACACCTTGACTTCTTGGTATTTTTCCATCACTTTAATTGTAGCACTGCTTAGAGATGTTCAGAAAAAATGTATATGTATCCTTATGCACACTGTTCTCATGCAGCTATGCATCAACAGCGACTTGCAAGTTAAATATAAGACAGGATATGGTATTAAGATGATAAATGGAGCATCTGCTAAAATTCCCTATTCTAAACACATGGGCCAAAATTATTCATAACAGGGATAGAAAATGAGAAGGGCTGTTCTACATAGACTAGACATGATAAAGAATTCTGTAAGCTTTGCAGCAGATGGTATATGTATAATTGATGGATCTGGAGTCCCAAGCATACTCAGGAGGCTGTTGCTTCACTTGGGANTGGCTTTGGATACTGAAACTCAGGATCAGGACTCGATACTGGAGCAGGAAGAATCTCTAGGGAGCCCTCTACAGCGAAGGTGACTTCTTAAATACCATGGTAGTAAGAACAGATAGCCTACCCCTTCATGGACTTACCACCTCAATGTCTGTTTATGAAGGTCAGAAGAATCTGTTCTTTACTCAAGAGTAGTAAGTGGAGGTGCTGAGAGTTAGAATAACTCTCTGAGTGACTGGTGATACTCAAAAGACAGAAAGTACCTATGACCAGAATACTAGCTACAGACCATTGTAGTGAGTCACGCATTCCATCTTAGATGCCTCATCACCAGCAATAGGCAGTACATTGTAGTTCTCAAGTAGACAAACAGAACTCAAAAATATCAAGAATAGTATAGAGGCCCTTTTTGTTNCATTTGGTTTTGTTTTTTGAGACAGGGATTCTCTACACAGCCCTGACTGTCCTGGAACCCACTTTGTGGACCATGTTGGCCTTAAATTCACAGAGATCCACTTTCTTCTCCCTCTTGAGTACTTGAATTAAAGGCATGTGCCCCCAAACCAAGAGTCATTAAATTCTTAAGACTGTCAGTCTTGACAGGAGTTAGTAAACTCAAACAAAATTTGAATTGGTTCTTAAAGAACTAAGGAATTCAAGTGGGTGGACATCACATTCAAATAGGAAGAGCCAGGAGGGGAGCGTGTATATAGGGAGTTGCTGGTATAAAGAAGTAGCTGTCATTCTGCTGACATCAGAGTGCACAGAACCAAAGAGAGCACCTATAGCTAGAAGACTCTTGAATATTTTGCCAAAAAGGCAAAGTAAAATAGCAAAGGTTTAAGAGACTGCATGTCCTAAGAAAGTTTGTGAATGCCTGTGTGGTGGTGATGCAAGGTGGGGGGCAGGGGATAGTTGGAGAATACAGAATAAGTGTAAATAAGCAATTAAAAAAAAGAAGAAACTGTAGGTTTGGAAAGAAATGGGTTTTTAGATTTAAAGAGATGATTAGATGCAAGCAGGAGCTTACACCTAGACAAATTGTGGAAGATTCCAGATCATCAAAGGAAAAGAGAAAAAAATACAAAAACAGAAGTTTGCTTACTTGACTGGCGAGATGGGTCATTGGGTAAGACTTGAGTTAGACTCCTCAGAACTCACATAAAAGCCAGGTGAGGTAGCATGAGTCTGCAGTCCTAGTGCTCCCATGGTGAGAAAGAAGTGATGATAGAAGGCCAGGACCAGTAGTCCTCTGACTTCCACATATGCCACGGCAAGCGAGTACACACACACACACACACACACACACACACACACACACACACACATCACAAGTAATTGAAATAAAATTGAAAGTTTGTCTACAAAGGAATAGGCATAAGTCCTCTCATCCATCACATTAGACATAAAAAGAAGATACAGCACTCTTATAAAAACTCTAAGTCCAGACAAACTATTGTTCATTCTCTGTTAACAGGTATTATCAGCAGTTTGGGCAAATAAGAAAAGTATTAGAAAAGGTGCTTACAAAAGCAAGCCCAAAGAAATCTAAGAGGAAGATATACAATAAAAGAAGAAAGGAGGATATATTAAATATGAATCATTAATGACAGTGCTGTTTAGTTTAAATATCTAACACATGAATCCCCAGTAAATTCAGCAGAGTAGCCAAAAATAGACCAAAGGGAAGGGAGAAGTTAAAATGTGCTTAAGTTTGTCTAATTTTGGAAGAAGCTATGAACAGATATTAACCTAAATATTTATCTTAAAAATAAGTAAACCATGAACACAATGGACATGTTACAAAGTGTACACAAAGGGCCTGGCCAAACTCTGTACTGAGTGACTTGACCAAGGACTTGGCCAGCCTTCCCCCTGCCCCAGTCCTTTCCCTGAGAGGTGACCTCAGCCCTCAGGAAACAATTCCTTCACATTGCAAAATGTACACTGTCCCAACACACACCATCCAAGCATTTTCATTATTCTCTGCTTCCGTTCTCTGTAGTTTTCCATTTCCCCACACCTCTCACTGTGACTCCAGTGTCCATTTACACTTCTCTGGTCGCTTTCTGTTCCTTCACTGTTCTCCGTTTAAAGCTAATCACTTTTGTTGTTTTGTTTTGTTTTTTTTTAAATTAGGAAATTTTTTTATTCATTTTACATACCAATCACAGATCCCCCTCTTCCCTCCTCCCNCCTTGATAAAACAAAGTGGGATGAACTAACATCGTTATATTCTTGGAAGAAGCATGAGGGTCTCTAACTTGCTATTTTCTTTAGCATTGAGTGAGTTTGCTGACTAGAATCACTAGACAGAGGCCAGGGCATTAGGCCCCTCCCCAAGCACTACAGAGGGTCCCAACTTATTCCTGTCTCTTATACACATCTAGATGTGTATAAGAGACAGCACACACACCTTTTACAAGAAGGTAAGGCCTCCCATGGGGAGTCAGCAGAGCCTGGTACATTCAGTAGAGGCAGGTCCAAGCCCTCCCCCTCACCAGCAATAGTAAAGAAGGTGCCCGAACTGGCTTACCCCAGTAATCAGATCGGTGGATATCCTAACTGTCGTCATAGAGCCTTTCTCCAGTAACTGATGGAAGCAGATGCAGAGATCCACAGCCAAACACCAGGCCGAGCTCCAGGAGTTCAGTGGAAGAGAGAGAAGAGGGATTCCATGAGCAAGGGGCATCAAAAAAACTAGTCACTTTTGTCTTTACTATAGTTGAATCCAGTTTGCAGTGGGATTTCTCTCCTTCACTGCAATAGTTGGAATCTCACTGCCTTAAACAAATATCTGGCCCTGTTTCCCACTGGCCATACTAACAATATGTAGCTACAAATTATGTTGGATAATAGAAGGAAAACTATGCTTTCTGAGTCTGAGGTGACCCACTTCAGAAAGTGTAGCCAAGAACTGAAGAAAAATAACAAAGCAGACTTCTCTGAAGTGTCACAGCTAGTTTAGAGGTAGAGGGAGGCAACACAGCTGCTCTCCACTGCAGTTTGGAGTAACAACAAGACACATGCGGAAAAATACTGGAAGAAGAGCAAGTGGGAGAGCGGCTTGAGGGTCGGCTCGGGAGGTAGTGGGGGCTTGCCCGTCACTGAACTACTTGGTATATTTAACCATCCTTATTTCTGCCTGGAATTCTGCAATCATTCTGATTCATAATTCTTGTTCATGCTTATCTAGCTCTCTTCCTAGGTAGAACCTTGAAGAAGGCAAAGACTGTCTTAACCATCATTATTTCCCGTGTGTTCTGCACATAGCCAGCTCTTAGTAAGTGCTCTCCAGATAACTATTCATATGGGTGTTTGTGTATTAGGTTTCTTCCACACATACTTGAAGTTTTTGACATATTTGAGATGTAGCAGATGTCTTCCTCNAATTCTTTGAGAAACCCTTGGGTAGTATGAGAAGAAAGCTGTAACTGCAGACAAGTTCTTGACCCAAAGCCAGGCTTCAGACAAAAAGCTCTCCTCTCCAACCATATCCTCTGCCTCAGCGCCAATGTTCATCCACCTTAACAGACAGAGAGCTTAGACTCAAGAACCTGAACAAAGTGACTCCTGAACCTAGAGCACCACAAACTACTTGAACCACGGGCCTATCTCTGATATGAGGTCACACGCTATTTACTATCCCATTCATACTGCCAAACCCAAAGGCTCACCTATGAAGTCCTTAAGATTCTCATCAGAACAATTAGGTGACATGGGTGGAGGGGACAGAGGGAAACCACACTCCCTCTTTCCCTTGATAAAACAAAGTGGGATGAACTAACATCGTTATATTCTTGGAAGAAGCATGAGGGTCTCTAACTTGCTATTTTCTTTAGCATTGAGTGAGTTTGCTGACTAGAATCACTAGACAGAGGCCAGGGCATTAGGCCCCTCCCCAAGCACTACAGAGGGTCCCAACTTATTCCTGTCTCTTATACACATCTAGATGTGTATAAGAGACAGCACACACACACACACACACACACACACACACACACACGCACACACACACATCTTATGAGATTGAATCCAGGCCTTGCACATAGTGGACAAGCACTTTACCAGTGAGCTAAACTCTCAACTTATTTTTGGTATTTTGAAAATTGACAAACAAAAGATGTCCCCAGATGACTGTTACTTCCGCATAGTTCAAAACTATCATTTGAAGAAGAACAGAATGTATTTTTATGATTTTTTTCTCTCTAAATCCTGAAATAAGTTGATTGATAAAGTGCCCAAACTTATCCTTTTAAAAACTGCTTGCCAATGCCTGTCATGAACCCTTTTCTGATTTATCCAAGAAGATTTTAACTTTTTCCTCTTTTGGCNCCACTCTAGTACCAACAGACTTTTATGTCTTGTCTCCTCAGTCAACAAAGAACTTCTCCATGGAGTGGCTCAGAACACTTCACTGTAACTTCAACCACTGCTTTCATAGATGTTTGCTGATTAATTTCCCAGCCTGGGCATTTCTGATATGCGAGATTGTGAAAAGAATAGCAACTGGGATTCATAAGCAGTGTTTAATCTTAATTGATCTTAGTGAATACTTCACATCTNTTCCCAAGAGTTTGGCTCTAGCTCCATGAGATTTCTTTTTGCATGGTGGTTATTATGTTATTGGTACTAATACTGCTGTCAGATGGGATATCACTGGCTACAATTGAATCAATAATGAAATTATTATTTAGTTGATAAGATTTTCTTCACGGGTAGACAAAAATCATTGAAAACATTGTGCCTTGTAAGGGAAATAAAAACACCAGAACAATTTGGATAACAGGAGTCACTGAGCACTTTCTCACTAACTCTGTAGCTGATTGCAGGTTAGACAGAGCTAGTAGGAACAGTTGGCTCTGGTATCTGAAATAAATTGAAAAAAATAAGACCTTTGGCTTAAAAAAATATGAAGTATTCTTGATTTCAGTTTTACCCCATGCATTCTCAAAAGAAAACACATAGAATCATCAGTAGAACAAAGGAACATGGTTGTTTTGTGTGTGTGTTGCTAGGAAACAGAGATGTCACAGTCTTTGACTTACTTATAAGTAGGAGAAAGATGAATTCCTGCAGAGCCCTTACCTGTTCCTAAGACAGTGAAATAGAAGAGGCTCATGAGTCNGGGAGAAGGGAAGAGAGTGCCAGAAAACTGAGATAAAGGATAAGCATAAGAAACTCAGGATGAAAATCTAAGGTGCTAAAATATAAAGGGCAAGCAGTCACATCTACCTAAACAACATACATAATTAAAGGTGACAAAAAAATAACAGGTGGATGGAGTTCTTACCAAGAAATCCAACCAAATGTGGAAGAAAACTCTAGACAACTATAAAGCAGCATTCCAAAGACAGTCAGTTGGGGGATATGAAAAACAAAACAACAACAACAAAAAATATCTGCCTTGAATCATGATAGTAACTAAGGTGCAGGGAGAAATGATATCCTTTNCTTCAGTGGCAGAAATTCTGTGTTCTATAACTAAACGCACTCATGCTCATGCAAGCAACCAAAATTAAATTCAGTGATTTTAAATACATCAAAATAGGAAGAGTTTTGTTTGGAAGAAAATGTTTAGTGCAAGAGAGAAGAAGATAAGAGAGAAAATGTGTCTGGGATACCCTGCTTCTGGGTCCTGGCCCTCCAGGGTCTTGTCAAGCACAGGCTCCCTCTCATGGCATGGGTCTCAAGTTGGACTAGTCATTGGTTGGTCACTCCCACAAGTTCTGTGCCACCTTTACCCAAGCACATCTTGTAGGCAGGAAAAATTAGAGGTCAAAGGTTATGTGGCTGGGTTGGTGTCTCAATCCCTCCACTGGAAGCCTTTCCTGGTTACAGAAGCCAGTTTCAGGCTCCATATCCCCATTACTAGGAATCTTCACCAGGGTCACCCTAGTGGATTCCTGGGAGTTAACATTGCACTAGGTTTTTTATCTCATCCCTGAAATGCTGCCCAATTCCAATGTCTCTCCCAATATTCTCTGCCTCCTGCCCCCACCTGATCTCTTCTGTTCACATCCCCACCTGCCCCCAGTCCACCTCGGAAAACTATTCTATTTCCCCTTCCCAGGGAGATCCATGAGGTCCTCCCCCACCCCCATGAACCCTCCTTGTTNCCTAGTCTCTCTGGGTCTGTGATTTGCNGCACGATTATCCTTTACTTTACAGCTAATGTCCACTTATAGGTGAGTACATACCATGTTTGGCTTTCTGGGTCTGGGTTACCTCACTTAGGATGATTTTTTTCTAGTTCCATCTATTTGACTGCAAATTTCATGATGTTATTTTTTTTTAACAGCTGAGTACTCCATTTTGTANATATACTACATTTTCTTTATCCATTCATTGGTTGAGGTACATNTAGNCTGTTTCCAGTTTCTGGCTATTACAAATAATGCTGCTATGAACATGGACAAGTGTCCTTGTGGTAGGATGTCCTTTGGGTATATGCCCAAGAGTGNTATAGCTGGGTCTTGAGGTCGATCGATTACCAATTCTCTGAGGAACTGCCATATCGATTTCCAAAGTGGCTGTATAAGGTTGCAGTCCCACCAGCAATGGAAGAGTGTTCTCATTGCTTTATATCTTCTCCAGTATGAGCTATCACTTTTGTTTTTGCTCTTAGCCATTCTGCCAGGTGTAAGATGTAACCTNGCAGTCATTTTGATTTGCATTTCCCTGATGGATGAACCAAACATGACCAGAAAAAAAGTCAATGAAATGATTCTCTGCTACACTTGTAGATTGGAGCCTAGCATATNGTCATCNGAGAGGCTTCATTCAGCAACTGATTGGAGCAGATGCAGAGACCCACAGCCACACATTAGGCAGAGACTGGGGAATTCTGTGGAAGAGGGCAAAGAAAGATTGTAGGAGCCTGAGGGGGTTANGGACACCACAAGAAAACAACCCACAGAATCAACTAACCAAGGCTCATGGGGGCTCATAGAGACTGAACTGACAATCAGGGAGCCTATATGGGTTTGCCCTAGGTCCTCTGCATGTATGTTATTGTTGTGTAGCTTGGTGTTCTGGTGCAACTCCTAACAGTGGGAGTGGATGCTGTCTCTGACTCTTTTGTCTGCTTTTGGGACCCTTTTCCTCCTACTGGGTTGCACTGTCTAGCCTTAATATGAGGGGATTGTAGGGTAAAAAAGGTCAGCCAAAGAAAATCACCCTGACCCTGAACCCAGAACCAGTGAAAGAAACACACTTTGGCCCTGAAACCAGAGCCAAATCTGCCNCTGACCAACTGAACACAAAACTAACCAATCCCTGACAACAAAATCCAGCCAATCTGAGTTTGCCCAAGCTCAAGGGGATCAAAATCTGACCAATTCCCTCACTGAAAATCTTCTCCCTGGAAAAACTCTGCCCCTAAGAAGCCCTATATAAGCCCTGTGCCTGTTCAGTTGGCACTGTCCTCCTCCACCCTGGCAGAGATAGCCACTCTCCTGGACTCCTCCTTCCCAAATAAATCTCTTGAAAGAGTTTTGGGTGAAAATCTTTTGCTGGCGTGGAGCAGAATCCCTGATGCGAAGCTCCCTTAGGGGAGCAGAGCAGAAGCAACTGACATCTTTCCTGGGAAACTCCCTTAGGGCAGTGGAGCAGAAGTAACAATTTTTTTGTGGGAGTGGAGCAGATTGCTACATTTCTGTAGCAGTTTCCCCCTTAGAAGAGTGAAGCAGAAGTAACAACTTGGGTCAGAGCTGAGAAAAAATGGATACTTCTGCCGGGGAAACTCCCTTAGGGGGGAGGAACAAAGCTGGGCTATAATAGCTCTCTCTCTCTTGGAAAGCAGCAGGATTGCCACATCCTACAGAGAGACCATCCCTCATCGGCCAGCTTCAGGTATAGCCTGACTTCCTGGAAAGGCAAGATACCTTTCTCTTGACAGCTGTAGGTATCCAGGACACCTTCTCTTCACAGCTGTAGGTATAGTCCGATTTCCCAACAAGTCAGGATACCTTTCCCTCCAGAGCTGTAGGTTTCCAGGATACCTTCCCTTCACAGCTGTAGGTATAGACTGACTTCTCCACAAGTCAGGATATCTTTTCCTCCAGAGTTATCCCTTCACAGCTTCAGATATACCTTGACTTCCCGACAAGTCAGGATACCTTTCCCTCCAGAGCTGTAACACTTGCAGGGATGTGCCTAGTCTCATTATAACTTGATATGTCATGTTTGGTTGATATCTCGGAAAGACCTACCCTTTTCTGAAGGGAAAGGAGGAGGAATGGATCTGGGGTGAGGGGGGTGAGGAGCTGGCAGGATAGGAGAGAGGG
>LZPO01087496.1:41524-53402 GCA_001675575.1 Neotoma lepida | reverse complement strand
GTGTGTGTGTGTAGTCCTGCCTCTTCTAGCCCAGCCCAGCCTACCCTACCAGCTGCAATATCAACACAGGCGGCCCCTGTCAGAAGTCCCTGTAGAAAAAGGACACTGTGCACCCAGGGGACCTGAGCAGTATCCTTTTCTGTTTGCCTCACATAGCTTCCTTTTCTGACCACAGCTGGCTCAAGGGTGGGTGGGCTCTGAGTACTGAGGGTTTTTGTTTTGTTTTGTTTTTTCTTTCTTTTTATTGCTGAGTCACCCTGTCAACTTCCCCTGGCTGGTGTGACTGAGTTCCCAGTAGGAGGAGCCTGTTCTGGAACAGAGGAAAGTTAGACAGGCTGCTGTCTTTTTATTTAGGAGGGATCAAAAAGCTTCTGAGGAAACAATAGAGGTTGCTCTACAGAAAGGGTAGGCCATTTGCCAAAGCCTGGCCTGCCAGAGCATGCCAGGGGAGGAGGGGCTCTTGTCACTGGGCTTTCTGCCGGGAACTCACATCAGCAGTCCCGAGTGGGAGGCCACAGTCTAGGAGGGCTTGAGTNGTGTCTTCATAAGGATGGCCCCCTTGGTTGAGATTCTGTCTCTCTGCTTCACCTTCCCAGCTGTGCAAGTTGATGGAAATCACTTTGGACTTCTCCAAGCAAGCCCCTGGAACCAGGCTCCGTATCCACAAGCTTTTAAAGTGCCTGGCCATTGAGTGCTGACCAACTCAGAGCTGGCTTGCTTCTTCTTCCTATTTAACCTGTGCAGACACTGACTTGGGGGAGATAGCAGGGCTAGTTCTCTGGAGATTGTAGCGACAGATAGAGTTGTTTTGGTAGCGAGTTACACACGCAGTGGCANGGAAGTCACAGCCTCCATTGTGCTGTTGCTGTTACTTATTCCTTCAAATCCAACAGCACTAACAATACAATCCAACGTTGTTTGGCCAGGCTGGTTTTACGCTATGAGCAGTGAGTGGGCAGAGACCCCAGACATTGTGTTTTACCTTGGCTGTCCTTGCTTCTGAGCTGTCTCAGACTAATCCTGTTTTGTAGCAGAAATGACCTTCAGTGTCTGTTGCCTTATTTTGTGGTTTAGAGCTCCAGTGTGTAGGACATAGACATCTCACAAATTCCAGAAAGGCTTACCTCATTAGAAATACCACTTTCAAGTGTATAACTCCATGTGGGTCAGACACCTATGACTCCCAGGGAACAAGAACTTCTCTAAGGCAACCCAGAGCTGAGCCAATTTGCTTGCCCAGCTGGTGCCCTGGTTCTACCAGAGTTTCTTGGGTAGCGTCTTAAGAGTTTCCAAAGAGACTTTTTCCCCCTCCTATCCTTGAGAACCAGACCAAGCTGCAGAAACCCAGAACATAGTTTTTTCCTTGCTCACCATCACAATCAAATTACAGAGAAAGCAGGTGTTGACAAAGACCGGCACTATANAAAATTAATTTAAAAAAAGAAGTGACCCAGTTTCCTGTGGCATGTCATTTCAGGACTCAGAGCACCCCCCACCCAGTGAATCTGAGACTCCGAGGGTGATGTCAGTTCATTCTGCAAACGACAGGGAGATGAGTTGGCAAGATCTGCAGTGTGCAGCCAGGTCTCCCACTGCCATTTGGGCTCCTGTCAGAGACACCATGGAGACCATTAATCTTCAACTTACGGCTGAGCCTTCTTGGGGCTTTTGAGTTTTCTTGTTCTGTTTTGTTCAGCATGTCATTCAAGATTCCTTCAGAGAAACCTGTGTTGGGGCAGGAAAATGCTACGTGAATTATGTCCTCGTGAAGTCACCATCTGGCCAATATTCATCTTGCTTAACGAAATACCAAGGATATCTTTCAGGCCAGCTGCTGCAGGGCCAGAACGCAGCACACTAGTGACCGCAGCCATAAACCAACATGCAATCAAGTGTAATTAATGCACCTGGTGCCATTTCAGTGTCCAACCCCCACAGTCCAGTCACACCTCAGCTGGCTTTTCTCTATCAGGCTTGCTTTTTTTTTTTCTTAAACTTTATTTTCTCACTTTTTGGGTGGGGGAACCCAGTTTTTTTTGCTTCTATCAGTCCCAACATCTAAGTAGTAAGTACCATCATGGGGCTGGTGAAAATGGGAGGGTTCGTGAGCCTTCATCCCACAAACAATACAACACTGAGCTGCATTCTCTGGCCAGAAAGGGCCTATTGTCCTGAGCAGCCGGAGTTTGCTCTGCTGATGGTTCTCACTGGCTGTGCAAGGCCAGGCCCAGGTACTGGACTGCATCGTCTCTTGTAGCAGATGAAAAACACAGAGGGACCCCCAAACAACCATGGTTTCTTTATCAGCAGAATTTCACAGCTCCCTCTCTTCCCGGACACACCCACTTGACCTTGAAGTTGTGACAGGGAAGGCGCTAAAGCCACCTGTCTCTGGAACTGAGATTCTGGAAGCTCCTTTGGACAAGGATTATTTAGCAAGTGGAATGGGCTGGGAGTCAGAATATGCAGATGGGCCAGAAATGGCAGTGGTGGTTGCTTGCCCTGCCCCAGAGCCTCCTTAGACCCCTGGAGCCATGTAAGGCATTGGGGAGAAGAGAGAGCAGGCCCCAACCTGGGTTCAGGGACACCAGGGAAAGAGAGCTGCTCGTCTGTAGCATTACAACTATGTGCATAAGGGAAGCACATACTGCTCTAGTGACCTTGCTGTGGTCACGACAGCCTGGGGCATATGGCTATGCTAGCTTATCCTCTATGTTACTTATACTCAGAAATAGAATTGGAGGCAGCAATTAAAGGTTTCCAAGGCCCTTGAGTGTCGTTAGGGGCTTGTCACTGCTTTTCTCCAGCTCCACNATGAATGGTTCCCAATTGTCTCCTATCAAATTAAAGCTCCTTATCATAGGTTGTAGCATCCTCTGCTAATTGGCTCCTGCTTACCTAATTCATCTTTTATTCCAAAGCACCTTGTCCCATTGCCTGAGAGCCGAGTCTCCAAAGCCTTCTAATTGCCAGGCCTCTTCAAATCAATTCTATTCAACAGATGTACCTTAGATTTCCTCTGCAGAGTCAGGGCCTGATAGAAGGGGAGGCAGTTAGGTAAACGAGTCAGACGTCACAGGCATTATAACATAAGACACTTTCACATTGATGGAGACAGGAGACCAGAATTTGAGTCCCAGTCTGTCTTTAGAAGCCGAATCCTGAGTTTTTGTTCAGGAAGTCTGGGGCTCCTGATGTAGAGTTGCTTTAAGAATTCAAGGAGGTTGTGTGTGTGTGTGTACATATGCATGCATGCGTGTCTGTATGTATCATCTCATCTCTTACTTGTTTCTACACAGTTCACAAAAAGACATCTATCTAGTGTGTGCTTGTGTGTGTGTGTGTGTGTGTGTGTGTGTGTGTGTGTGTGTCTCCTACAAAAACACATCACCACTTTTACTGGGAACATGAGGAAGGGATAGTCACTTCTGTCTACAGAAGTCTATTAGGCCTTCCTGGAGGAGGAGAGACTTGAGTGGTATTTTCCTGCTTCAGTAGACGTGGGGGAAAAGGATCAGCTGAGTGGGTGCAGCTACATGCTCAACCAAGGAGCCAGAAAACAGACAGGTGGGGCCAGTGAGATGGCTCAGTGGGTAAAGGCACTTCCGGCCAAGCCTGAGAATCTGAGTTCAATACTGGCCTCCACATGGTAGAAAGAGAGAAAAGACCCTTAAAAGTTGTCCAGATCTCCACATGCTTGCCCTGCTTCCCGAAAAATAAATGTAATTTTTTTTTTTTTTTTTTTTGCAATGGACAGGGTTTCCTATGTAACCGTGATGACCTGAAACTTGGTATGTAAACGAGGCTGGCCTCAAACTTACACAGACCTGCCTCTGCCTNCTAAGTGCTGGGATTAAAGGTGTGCACCATCAAGCCCTGCAAAATATGTTTTTAAAGAAAACAGCTAGCTGCATTCTGGCTGGGTAGCACGTTTTGTGTGGGCTATTGTAGGTGGAGATTTACAAGGTGGCCCTAATGAGGCAATTGGTTGGGATTCACTCTGTTCAGGCCCCAGCTCCCTCCCTGGTCAAATGTTACCTGTCTTCTTGGTCCAGGATGTGGACCTTATGTAGGCTTTCCCTTAAACAACCTTTCAGTAGCCCTTGGCCTATGCAGCAAGCTCTGTGCAATTAGTTGCTGCCCAGGTAGATGCATCATTAGCAGATCGGGATGCGGACATGAAGGAACAGCCTTGGAGATGTGAACCCAGCAGCTTAATGCAGGTAGGGACCTGACACCTTTTCTCCAGGTGACCTCAAATGAGTCATCAGGCTCTTTGATCCTCCTCATAGATCACAGCACAAGGGCCTCCTGTTCCTAGGCAGCTTCTGAGAACTAGGGAGGTGGTAACACAAGGACTTGGAAGGATGGGCGCAGCCAGGGGAGAACCTTTACTTCCCTAACTGGAAGAGCCTGTCTGGTTTATGTTGGCTTGTTTGCCTGGAAGGGCCTGGAACCTCTCTCGCTGCACACCTTCCCTGTCATTCCCAAGCAAATAAAACCTGGTTGGGTCTTTTCCACATGCCACATGCCACAGCTGTCATCCTCCCAGTCCTGGTTGGCATGAGGNGGTGTGTACAGCAGTGAGTGGCACAACTCTCATCTGAACAAAACTCCTGGGAGGACAGAGCCTCAGGTTGGGAGGAATGGCACTTTGCAAAATGCCCCTGACATTGGTGACTGATCTGGGACTGAACTTGAGCTTTGTGTTGTTGCGGTTGTTGACACTGAGTACACTTGNCTCACCTGGAGAAGCCACTGCACTCCCAAGCCTGAAGCACTCTGGTGCCAGGAGAGGGTAATAAGACACACCAGGGGAAAACTCACTGAGAATTGGTTCTTGCAAGGAATCACAGGGAACAGAAAGCACCAGGACCACAGTGGGTGAGCGGAGAAGGCTGTGTGTGTGGTTCAGGATTGGATGTTTCACATTAAAATTGAAGCTACCACTAAAATGAAGTGCAGGGGCACAGGAGATGACATGTGCCTCGGTTCAAGGTTGTAAGTCATCAGAAAATAGGAGCAGCAAGCGAGAGGGAACATAAAAGACACGTGGAACACCTACTGTGTAAAATGTGAGAAGGGAGGCAAAGCATGGGCCCTGGCTAGCAGAATGTGTTCTCTCACTAANGATGCTCACATGTCTGGGAGGGCAGCTGAGCTTGGGAAGTCTGATTCCAGCATGTTTGGCAGGTCACATCCTTGCCAGAAGACCAGGTGGCATGAGATGTCTTCATCTTCCATCCTGCACCTGCCACCCATGCACAACTGACCCCGGAAGGCTGCCGGGTGTTTTCTTCTCTTGCGGTCTTCTTCGCATCTTCCTGCCCCACTCATCTGTGTTTGTATCCCAGAAGGGGCTGCAGCAGAGCCCGAACGCTCCTGCCTGCCTGCCCTCTTCTTCAGCTTGCTGCTGTGATGTTGACCATCCAAGCTTGGACCTTTAGTTCAACACTGCAGTTTGAGACTTCTCTTGAATTCATGTTCTCTGTTTTTCCCTCCCTCTCCCTCTCCCCTTCTCTTTTCTATCTCATATTTCTTCATGCTACAATGCTCAGTGTCTCCTCCTGCCCATTTATTTACTTGGCTTTATTGGACACTTCTTCCTCACAAAGGATAGAAAGAGAAGGTCAAAAGCTGTTGAAAAGAAAAAGACGATTAAAAAAGTCAAATTTTGCAATGGAAGACACATGACCACTTCTTCCATGAAGTTGCCTCTGACTTCTGTGCTTGTGAACATGGATTGTGCTTGCTTGAACTTTCAGCTGGCTTCTTTGCATGGATTCCACTCTACCAAAACAGCTTTGTAGGACGAACCCTTGCCTGGTTTGTGTTTGATAACCTGTGCACACAGCGGATCTATAATAGGGCTTTTAGAGTGCTTGTCATGTTTAATATGTAGTAGAAGGCAGTCTATGACTGTCTTAGCTGGCTTTTCTATTGCTGTGATAAAGCAATCACCAAAAGCAACTTGAGGGAAAATGGTTTATTTCTTTTGCTTAGAGCCCCTCATTAAGGGAAGCCAGGTCAAGAACTCAAGGCAGGAACCCGGAGGCAGGAAATGAAACAGAGACCATGGAGGAATGCAGCTCGCTGGCTTGTTCCTCATGACTTGCTCAGCCTGGTTTCTTATACAACCCAGGACTACTTGCCCAGAGGTGATACCACTCCCAGGGCAATCCCACATCCGTCTTTAATCAAGAAAATGCTCTCCAGACTTGTCCACNGGCCAATCTGATGGAGGCAATCTCTTAACTTGTGTGAAGCAAACAAAACAAAGAAACCAAAAACTAGCCAGCACAATGATATTTCACAAACATGCCATGTCAGAATGCAGACATTTCACATCCCACACTATAGACCTTCTATCAGCAAAGCTGGAAATCCACACTCCTCTCCTTAGCCGACTGACCCNATGGGGTCATCTCTAGCCTTNGTCTCTTAGAGTACAAAATGTAGAGAACAAAGTTACTTCATAAGTTTGTGGTACACATCAGATGAGATTATCCATGCATGTTGTACTGAGCCTGTAGAAAATGCTCAATAACTCAGCAATTATCTTGTTTCTATGAGGCTGAGGGAGATGGCTTCTAGTNGTTAGGGGCATCGAAGCAGCTGGCTCTGACTGACCTTGACAGTCGGAAGAAGATAATACTAAATAAACCATTTGTGTGTTAGTTTTCCATCACTGTAGCGAAATACCTGAGCTAATCAANTTTAAAACAAGAACAGTTTCTTTTGACTTCAGATTTTTGGGGATTTCAGTCCACAATTAGTTGACTTCATTGCTTGTGCAAGGCAGCACACAAGAGTAGGAGCACGTGGAAGGTGAAACTGTTCACTTCTTGGCAGCCATGAAGCAAAGAGGGAGCAGGAAAGGGGACCAGGGCTTGAATGTCACTTTGTGGATATATCAGCTATGACCTGACTTCCTACCACTAGAAAGAAAGGTTCAATNTAAAAGTTCATCCCGCCTCCTGAAGGTTCTACCAGGAGGCAGTAGAACCATGGTCTGGCNACTATACGGGCCTTCGGGAGTTGTTCAGTGTGTAGCATGCTAGTACGTATGTGGCACNTGCTAGTANGAAGAANATGCTTTTTCACTGATTGCTCAGCAGAAGTCTGCAAGGAAGAGATTACTATTTCACATGTCACATTGAACAGATCAGGGCTCAGGAACTTAGACAAAGCTGACAAAGGTCATGCTGCCAATAAATCAGAGCTTATTTATTTATTGTTTTTATTTATTTTTTTCTTTTCTTGGGGAGGTTGTTGTTGTTTGAGATAGGGTTTCTNTGTGTAGCCTTGGCTGTCCTGGAACTAGCTCTGTAGTCCAGGCTGGCCTCAAACTCATAGAGCTCNGCCTACCTCTGCCTCCCAAGTGCTGGGATTGAAGGTGTGCACCACTACTGCCCCTCTACAGAGCTTATTTTCAAACACAAATTTACTTGACCTAGTAGTCTAGCATGGACAAAGGCTCAGGAGCAGGAAGGTNCAAGGTCATTAAACTGTGAAATTAGAGATAGGATGAATGTGAAAGGCAACTTACAGAAAATGATGGAAAGAAAAGGCCNTGGACCTGGGAAGTTCAGTGTAGGCTGAGGAACGTGGGCTTTCTCCCATAAATACTATAATATTCAGTATAGAAGTGGTGTGGAAAGGGGCATATTATGCCTTTTTTCTTATGTCTGGTAGTTAAAGGCTCAACAGGGTCGCATTGTAGGGGGAGTTGGGATGAGCAAGAAGGGACTGGCACTAGCCTGTTGTCTGTGATCATTGGTAATATATTTTGTCTTTTGTCCACTGATGATGTTTGTAGGATTCCCAGCTCAAACATCAGTATCTAGGCTCTCTGCGAACAGCTGTTGGGTAATGCTGGGAGGCAAATCCTGCCCAAGAGAATAGTACTGACAAGACTGACACTCCTCAGGGAGAGTGTCTTGGACTACAGACTGCTGCTCNGTAGCAGCTACTGTTGGGCTTAGTGCTCCCATCCCAAGAGGCTTTGTCTCAAGGTTTGAATGGGTTNTCCTGGGGATGAGCCTTGCACAGTTCTCTGGACTCTCAGAACTTCCTATTCCTTTTGCCAAGTGGGGAAAATTCAGAAAGATTTGCACAAACTGGGTAGATTGAACTAGCACCTGTTTGTGAACAGCCCGAGACCACTTTCCAAGCCTT
Organism: Neotoma lepida; assembly: GCA_001675575.1. Classification (NCBI taxonomy): domain Eukaryota; kingdom Metazoa; phylum Chordata; class Mammalia; order Rodentia; family Cricetidae; genus Neotoma; species Neotoma lepida. The sequence goes on along the minus strand of LZPO01087496.1, from coordinate 45,224 downwards.
CCTATTTGCCGTCTCAATCAACTCATTCCTTCTACCCCTACCCTGAAGTAAATACAATTAAAAACANTAATTAAGTTTAATTGGGGAAACACGAGTAGAATAGTGAGGTAGGCACTGGGTATGCGGAAGTCAGTTTTATCCTTGCCTTTTTCATTTCCAGACACCAACCAAGATGGCTACAGGCATCTCAGATTCCTCCCTGAATCCCCTTTCTGTGTAGGCACTTTCTACCCGTGAAGTACTGGCTTCTTTTACCCTCGTTATTTTTATTGATCTTTATAATAATCCTGTCTCAGGAAAATGTGTNCAAGGCCACCTAGTCACTGATATGGCACAGTCAGAATTCTATCTACAGCCTCCAACCATGAAGCCCCCTCCTCTGATAAGCAGCCTAATTGTTAGTTCAATACCTACTCCTTCTAGTCACACTTGTCCATGCAGGGCCTACCCCATGCCTAGGCCTCTCGTTTGTCACAGTGACTTTTTAAGTAGCCAGCAGCCTGGGCTCCTGCATNTGTCTTGCTATTTNCTAATCCACAGNCATTCTTCCCATGGCCACCAAATAAAATGTTTTTAGTCATGCACCCCCCCCCAATTCCTGTGCCCTACGTATACCTTCAAACCAAGAAAACAAGACTATAATGTCTTCCTCAGATCTCTGAATTGATATTCTATTCTCTTTCATGAATCAAGGGAAATTCCTACTCATGCCTTGAAATCTGTGCTCCTCCTACATAAAGCCCCTCAGAGCCATTAGAAGAAGTCCATCTGTAGTACTGTCTCCTGCAATTGTAGCTACATTATCAGGAAGAGGACTTGATGATCTATGACAGCAAAGTACCCCTGACATGAGATGGGGCAAAGGGCAGAGTGTTTTAGCCATGTGGTTAGTACTGGGGTCATCTGAACTGGATTTTAGAGGAAGGATCGAATGCATGTAGTTCACAGTATCCAAGATTCCCGAATGTNACCAAGGAGAATGTCAATATTAAAGTATGTAAAAACGGAAGAAACATTCTCTTAATACACCAGGCAAGGTGGTATCTTTTATTTCTTCTGGTGGGCTCTGGCTGGTAGCTCATGTGGCAATGATCCTGGCATCCTTCTGCATATTGACATTTACTTATTATTTTAAAAGGTTTTATTTTAAGTATGTGCATGTGAATGCAGGTGCTTTCGGAGAGGCACCTGATCTCTCCAGAGCTGATTACAGATAATGTGGATGCTGGGACCAAGGTCAGGTCCTCTGGAAGAANAGTATGAGCTCTTAACTACGGAGCTATTTTCCAACATCTTTCTTTTTCTTTCTCCTTCTTCTTCTTCTTTTTGAAGAGCGAATGGACATTTTAGAGACCCCACTGCCTAATTGAGGAATCCCAGGTCATAGTGAGAGGCTTTGACTGAGAAAACAACACGGNCAGCTTCTGAGGATTGACACCAGAGGCACATCTCTGGCCTTCATGTGCATGCCACACACATCATGCACAACCACCCATCACCAAACAAAACAAAACCACACACTCCCTGTCTGTGCCTTGAGCAGCCCAGGTCTTTCAGAAAACACTACGATTAGGACATTCTCTCTGGGCCACTGCAGCTGAATTCTGTGAGCCTCTGAGAGTCAGAGCCAAAGAGAACAAAGAAGCCACCACTATCATCAGGATTGTCACACTGTCTCCTAAGAGCTTCTGTAAGGATGCTGAAAACTGTCTTCTNTTTGGTCCTGTCCAACTTGAAGTGTGCCAGGTATGTCAGAAATCAGGTTCTCTATTTGTGCAATTCTGACTTCAACCTCATTACAACCTGTCTTTGGACCTCACCCCCTCGAGACTTTCTCAAACACACCCTCCACTCCAACCCTTTCATTTGACTGAAGGACTACAAGCTTCTGGTACTCTTTCGGTATTTTGAATACATTGGGGCTATAACTGTGTTCTCTGCCTGAAACATGCCTTTGGGGGGGTCTGATTTCTTTTTGTTAACATGAAACCCCAAGTTCTCTCATTTTATTCATGGTGCTTCTGTCCTTTTTAGACTGTGGCTTTTGCTAGAAGGCTTATTAATTCCCTGCTGCTAAGAGCGGATTAGACCATCTGTCAGGGATGCTCACCTGACAGGGAAGATGCTAACAATAGCAAACAACACTCTTGGTCGGCCTGCTACTACTATCCTAACACTGGATCCGATTCCAGACCCAAATTCTCTATTTCATTTACCCTGAAGGTTCGGTGTTACTATNGTTACCAACTCACAGGTATGAGAATGAGGCTCAGAGGGCCTGGAGGACAAGTTCAAGGTCAGTTAATAAATGAGAGAACCTGCCTACCTCTGACCCAACATTTGGTGTTCCCAGCAATAATTTACCTTGAACTTTTTGTTGAAGGATATTTTTATTTTTCCTTCTTAAAAAAAAAAAAGGCACAATAAGTGAAAAAAATTACCATAAGCACACACACACACACAAATAAGATCTGGCAGTCCAAAAAAATTCCTAGCTATCCTGTAGTTTTCCTTACTCCTTTCTTGGGGTGTTTTCTTGGTTGGATCCACTCACATTCATTTTTAGAAGCTGCCGTTTGACAGGCGTCTCTGCAACACATTTCAGTGGAGGTTGGAACTGCAGCCGCCTACCAGGTCTGCCACAGCCCGACTCTGCTCCTCTCAGCTTTGCTGGCATGATTGTCCTCATAAAGCAGCCTCGTCTGGGAATGGTGTGCATTTGTTAATTACCTTTGCAGAGCCAGCAGATGGTGCAGAAAGCGCTGTATTGTCGGAGGACCCAAGCCAAAAAAAGAGATGAGGGAGTGAGGGTGGCATCTGTTTATTTGTTTAATTTCTTTGCAAGGAAATGGTGGGTATAAAAATAAAACCGGTCATCACTCGGCATTTCAAAATGAGGAATGTTTACCGTGGTTCCAAATAAACTTCTATTTTAGTCCCTGAAGTCTTGGTGANCTAAAGAAATATTTGAAACTCAGAACTGGCCATGCTGGAAGTCAGTGTGGAGCTATTANCCTTGGAACCTAGCCACGTTACCTGTCAGATGGAAACAGACCTGCTCCATCACATTCCGGACCCTCCCTTGATATGGAAACCACCCAGCAAAGCAGGTCCGTGTAAGAGCCCCACTCCCTTTCCCTGAAGGCCTAGTTAGTTTCGAACTAAAATAACAATGGCCTGTCTTCCTGCAAGTTTGTCAGTAGACCANTCTATACTTTAACTCTTTATCACTNTCCCTTGGAACAGAAGATTCCAGGTGGAAGGATTTTTAAAATCATCTCCGTAGAACTTCTTTATTTCAGAGACTAAGAATCTGGAACCCAGAGCAGAAAAGTGGGCTTTACTTAATTCATTGAATTTTTATGGTGACTAGCTCCTGCCCCCAACCTTTTTTTCCTTCTTCATCTTCTTGTTTTTTTTCTTTTTGCTGCTGTAACAGAATACCTGAAACCAGGTAAAGTATTTATTTATAATATTTTATTTATTATTTGACAATTGCATCCATGTATACAATGTATCTTGATCATGTTTACCCCAACTTCTTCCTCCCATGCCCACTGGAAACCCTGCAGCNTATTCTCCTATTCATGTCTCCCCTCCACACCCTGTTTTTAAAACCCACTGAGTTTCAGTTGGTGCTGCTCACTGGAATGTTGACTGGGCTTGTTGGGTTGATTTGTGCAGGTAACCACAGCTGTGG
>LZPO01087496.1:0-14981 GCA_001675575.1 Neotoma lepida | reverse complement strand
TTTTTTTGTTCCATATACATCCAGATGTTTGGTCCAACTGGACAGAACTCTTGGGCACAGATAGAAACTTCACCCAGGGCACCCATTCCCCACCTGCNTCCTCCACACATCACTGNCCGCATCCTCCCCNTGACATGCTGCACCACAGACAACACAGCTCACAGTCTAACAACCNTGCCAGGTTTAAAGAGCNGATCTGAATTATCCATAAGCAGAACTATTGATCACCTAGAACCNTGACTCTCCTCTGGCCTCAGAGGACAGCAAGGTCAGGGCAAAATNTAAAGAGGTTTCCAGGNNCTCAGGAAACATGGACGGGTCAAAGGACAGACTGGAAGTACTTGTACCTGGTCNGCATCCAGAGGTCTTCAGCAGAAAGGATTTCAACCTGTGCGTCACCAAAGGCAAGAGCGTGAACAGGAAGGACCAAAGCCAAGGGCAGGACTTTTCATGAGAGAAACAGGTCAAAGGGGTAGCAAGGGGGTGCAGGAGGAGTCCCCAATTCTCCCAGGTTGGTAAGACAAAATTCAGAATGCAGCCTCTCCCGCCCTCTAATAATAAGATGTTGAATTCCTCTCTTCTACCAATGGAATGGGAGAAGTCCAAAGTGGGGAGCAGGATGAGGGGGCATCCTGCCTGGAAGTGGACATGTATACCCTGCTCTCAAAGCCAGGGTATTTCCGAGAGAGAGAGAGAGAGAAATGCATGTGTGTGAATGTGTGAATGTGTGTGTGTGTGTGTACATGTGTGTACTATGTGTGTGTGGATGGCATAGATCATGACACTGGACAAGTGAACATGAGAGGGGAAGAAGATATACTTAGGAGGGCAGAGTGGTAAGAAAAAAAAATAAAAGAAAGAGTAATGGATTACACGTGACATAAGGGTAGGGTGGAGCTATTTGGGAAAGAGGACCTGCAAGAGGCCCAGAGGGATGGGAAGGTGGATGACGGAAGAAGACAAGTGAGAACATGCATGGGGAAAGGTAAAGAAGGAATAGGAAGGGAGACAGCTAACACTAAAGGCCACTTGAAAAGTTATGTGGAAACTCATTACTGTAGAGGCTTCCTAATACATGAAAGGAATTTAAATGAAGTCACCATAATGAAGGTGTTCATGTGGGATGTAGGTTGGGCAGGCTTTGATAGACAACAGGAATTTTGTAACTTGGATTAATGTACTTTTTGATACTATTATTCCACTTTTGACAAAATTCCCTAAGGAAATAATTCCAAATATGTAAAATCCTTACCTAGGTAGATAGTGAAAAATGGAAACAAATTCAGTTTGCCACATGTAAGAGGAAGTTAAGTCAGATATAGCACCTTTGCTCTCCTCTGGTGGAAGTATTAAAAGGGAGGGTTGTAAAGACTAAATTAGTTGTAAGATGAATTTCTAAACAGTCTTATTAATAAACACACAGAACAAAAAATTGGGGTGAAAATCTGACAGAGATCAGAGGAAGTAGGAGCAAGCCACCAGCTAGCCTCACCTCACCAACGCTGCCGCTGTTTCCAAAGAGCTAAGCGAAGAGAAGAGAGTGACTTCCTGTCTAACCTGGCTTTTTATGCCTGTTCATCCGGCTAACTCATTTCCTATCTCTACCAAGCTACATCACTTCCTGTTTGTCTGCACAGACCTCCAGAACTCTATGGCTGATGCTGGGATTAAAGGTGTGTGCCACCACCTCCTTCCCCTAGTTCCCTAATGTGACCTTGGACTCACAGAGAACCAAACAGATTAAGGGTGTGTGCTATCACCTAAGGGTGTGTGCTNCCACCACCTTCCACTAGTTCCCTACAGAGAACCAAACAGATTAAGGGCGTGTGCTAACTTGNAAGACTTTTGTTTTTACTACTAGTGGCTGGCTGCCCCGTTTTTCCTCCGATCCTCAGATAAATTTTATTGGGGGATACAGATAAAATATCACCACAATTAGTCATGAGGAATGTCTATAATTTAGTGTGAAGTGACAATATGGAATCAGACACACCATAATTATATTCTTGAAAAATAGCAAATAGTGACAGTGTAAGGAAATGTTATAATTCCCATGCAGTGCAATATGAATGATGTTGGAAATGAACAATGGGCTATTTTCTATTCTAAAACTTCCCAAGTGCAGCTAGTATAGTGAACAATTGTTAAAATATTGAATTTTTGATGAAATGACTTCATATCATATTACTTAAGGTTCTCTAAAGGAACAGAACCAAACAGGATCATTAACAAGCAAATGGTTAATATTCATTTTCTATGAATATTAGAGATGGGGAGGTGGCTCAGTGGCTAAAAGCTCTTGTTACACAGGCCTAATAACCCGAGTTTGATCCCCCAAATTCACATCAAAATTGAGACTTTCTAGCACTTGTAGAGACCCACAGAGGTTTCCTAGTGAGAACTTACTCAGGGTCCGAGAATCTGAGCTTGCTTTACCCAGCAGGGCTGCATAAGGGGATGATTTGACCACGGGCCTGGTTACCAGGTGTTTGGAAGGGTCTATACTTGGCTGTGCCATATGCTTTGATCTAGCAAGGGGGAGGTCTTTTGCCCCACCCCTTGGTGTTGTTATAAAAAGCCCTTTTGAAGAGACAGAAGGGGCCTGTGGATTTTGATCCATGTCCTCCGGAAGCTATCCTGTGTTTCTGTCTTTCTCCTCTCCTCTATCTTTCTATCTAGAAGTTTCTTATCCCTCTCTCCCCTTCATGGGAACCCCTTTAAAAGGTAGGAGCTGGCTTCCCACAAGCACTCACTTGCATTCCCACAACTCCTGCAGAGAGATGGAGGAAACAGAGACAGGAGGGTCAGCTGGAAGCTTATGTAGTTAACTACAGAACCAAGAGAGACAGATCTTGTTCCAAAGCAAGGAAGAAGGAGAGAAGTTTCTCCTGAAAAACTGGCCTCTCAACTCCACATGTCTGTTCCTCTAAGACCTCTAAGCNTGGCTGCTTATGTTGACAATGCCTGGAAATGTATGCTCTAAGAACTACTGTATCCACAGAAGCCTTTCAGCCAAGAAAGCATAATGACTGAGGTCTGGCAGGCGAGTGACTTCAGCCCAAATTTGACATTTACCAGTTTCACAACCCTGGGAATGTTACCCTACCAGTCTGAGCCTTTCTGTACAGTCTGTTTTCTCCCAGCTATCTTGCATACTCAGGAGTCTGTCTGTCTGTCACTGTCAACAGACAGGGGTGGCTCCTCTTTTTGTCCAGTGGACTTTTGCTTGGTAGACATATTCTGGTGTACANTGAGTAGCCTTGGGAGAGGAAGGAGCACACTTGCCTCCATTTCTCCTCCTTAGCTGTTCCTTGTTCTTCCAAGATGGTTTCTCTAAGAGTCTCATGTCTCTCCAGAGTGAGGCACTTTTATTCAGTGACCTATTGAGTCTGGTAGAAAAAAAAAGTGACATGTCTAGTCAGTTCTCGAGTTTCAAGCAGCAGCAACGTGGAGTTAGTTGACTTCAGCATGGGCAATTTGCCTAGTCACAATTAAGGCAACAGAAGACCACCAGTTCAGGGGTGGTACTGGTGAATGCTTTGCAGCAGTGTGGAGATTTGCATGATAGCCTCTAATGAATCTTCTAAGTCAGAAAGTCAGTTTCTACTGGTAAAATCACAACACTTGAAACCTATAAAACTATGTGTTAAATCCTGAACATAGGTTGTTTGGGATTTACTACCAAAAAGCCAAACCAAAGGTTAGTAGGTTTCTGCTTCCCTTTCCATGTTAGGCTGTATTTTTAGAGCATGCAGCACAAAGCAGCCATTTGGAAGTTTCTGACTCTCTGTCATTTTGTGGTGGAGATTCACTTTGGTTGAGAAATCTTCCCTGTTGGTGATACTACCTTTAGTTAGCAGACACATTTCTTGCATAAAATTTAGGTACATCCCAGTACTGACCTTCATGTGACCTCATGAAAGGAAGTGTTGTGANTACCAATGGAAACTGACTTTCTGACTTAGAATCAGAAGATTCATTAAAGGCTATCGTATAAATGTCCACAACGCTGCAAAGCACTCTCCCACCGGTACCACCACTGAACTGGTGGCCTTGTGTTGCCTTGTGACTAGGCAAATTGCCCATGCTGTAGTCAAATAACTTCATGTTGCTGTTGCTTGAAACTAGAGAATTGACTCTTGACAGATCACGGGGTTTTTTTCTACCAGACTCAATAGGTCACTGAATAAGAGTATAAGTGGGACCAGTGCAAACTTTTCTTTTCTCGGACGAGTATGCCATCCAGACTAGTCCACAGAGAGGAGATCACAGACTTTGGGGCAATATTCTAAGTATTTAGCTCTAGATCCCTTCTTAACCCTNCTCTGTTCTGCTCTATGAAAGAGATGACTATGAATTGCATTAGTACTCTTCCTTGCTGCTGTCTTCCTGGCTCCACTGATGCCAGGGCAAAAAACAAGAGTCTTGCCAAATCAGAGCCCACCAAGAGCACTCTTTTGCCAAGCATTTGTCCTGAAGTCATAATAAAAAGCAGGAATGCAAGTCTAGGCTTTTAGAGAAGAAAGTGGATTTTGCCTGAGAACTTTACAGCAGGAAGTGAAAGGAAAGAGTGATTGACCATTGCCTCCAGTCCTCATTGTTTGAAGGTTGCTCTAAGGGTCCATATATCTTGTATTCCTATTAGATGGAGGCTGAGTGGGCTGCCACAGGCATCACAGAAAGTCTGTGGATGGTATGAGAGCAAGGAGGGGAGATCACGGATAGTGGCAATACTCTCACCACAGAACAGGTAAAAACCTGCATAGGACTGTCATCAAGCTATGGCAAGTTAGAAGGATAGATGAGTTGGTGCAGAAGATGCTTATGCTATGTGTTGATTCCCTTGGGTTCCTCCTTGCAAGGTCACTGAAGTTTATTTATATCATTCTGCCTGAGGCTACAGCTTGTATCAAGCGGCTTCTAAAACTGGGACTGAAGCCAGCTAACTTCTGGCTCCAATGAGACCCAAGTACCCAAATAAAACCTGGTCTGGGCTGGCAAATTAAATACCTCAGTGAGTAGAAACCTGATAGGCAGCAGTCTCAGAAGATCAAGCATCTTAGGGCTGAGAAATCATTAGTAATTTCCACTTAGATGATTGTGAAAGCAAAAATTGCAAACATGTCGTCAAGACAACTGCCAGAAAGGACTGTCTCCAAANACAGTGATGGAAGCACCTATTACAGATATATGGGCGTATATATCACATGTATTCTGCAGAGAATTTGAAATGCCATGTATTCAAATTTCCAAATAATAAAGGGAGGTGCAATATCCACAAGAAAAGAATAAGGAAAAAGAAATTATAAACTGGAAACAAGCAAATGTAAGCTAAGAACAGAAGAATTATTAAGGATGGTTAACTTTTATTTTAATTCAAGTATTTATTTTAAAAGAGATTTAAGAAGTCATTGGGAAGAAAGTATGGCGATTCCATGTGCCATGCTATAGTTTGGGTGTGGTTTAATTCTCTCAGTATGCCATTATGATTGAAGGCTAATTCTAGGATGGTAGAGGTACCAGCAATATGCAATGCTACCAGGATCAAATTGCATATAGTGTGTGAAGTAAGACTAATAGAGTGACCCTGTATGATGTGATCCCCAGAGCAACATGGGGAGGTACTGCCCCAAACCTTGGGCACACATCTCCCACCACACTGTGCCCAAGATGCTCACATGGGCAGTTATGAAGCTTTAGGATTTAACATTTGTCCTTCTGGGCCCTAGTGTGTTTTGGGGATGGGAATCCCCAGTGGGAACACTGATGTGTCTTATAAAAAGGTGTACAAAAATGGGTACATGAGCAAATGCAGTCTTGCATTTTTAAAATTAAACATTTAAAAAAATTACTATAGGCCGGGCGGTGGTGGCACACGCCTTTAATCCCAGTACTCAGGAGGCAGAGGCAGGCGGATCTCTGTGAGTTTGAGGCCAGCCTAGGCTACCGAGTAAGTTCCAGGAAAGGTGCCAAAACTACACAGAAACCCTGTCTCGAAAAACAAACAAACAAACAAAAAAACAACAAAAAAATTACTATTTTGGAATTGATACGTGCAGGATAAAATTGTATGTAGGTAGGAAAGTGAGAGGTTGCTTCATAAGAGGGTACGGATGTTTTTGCACACAAGACAACCCNGAAGGGTTTCCAGATACTATTACTTTTAATTGTACAAACTATGTATAAAATTTAGTATCTCAATTTTAAGGTTTAAGTTTACATGTATATATTTGTGTCTGTATGTATATGCACATTCATGGGGTAGAGGGAGGGAGCGCTGGAGGCCAGAAGAGGTTGTTGGAACCCCTGGAGCTATTGTGAACTTCCTGATGTGGGTGATGGGAACTCACCTCCAGTCCTCTGGAAGAACATCAAGTGCTTTGAATACTGAGCATCTCTCAAGGCTCCCGCCCTATCTTTAAGGTCTATGGTTCAGTGAATGCTACATACATTACACACATCAACAGTTTCATATGACCTTCACCCCATCCATCACCAATTCTCATCCATCCCTAAGTCTGAACCAAACAATAACTCCTCAGCCTCTGGAAAACTCCCTTCTGTTCTGTGTGTACAGGTCACTACTCTCGGTACCTTGTATTACAGAAGACTTTTGTGTTTTCGAGCAACTGAGTTAGTTTTCTTAGTGTAATATCTTCAAGGTTCATCCATGTTGCAGAAAATGTCAGAATATCCTTTTGAGAGGAGTAATATCCCTTGCACATTTACTACACCAAGTGTTTTGTTGATTTTCCATTGACAGACACGAGTAGCTTCCCTTTGTGTATTGTGACTAGGCTGCTATCATCGCAAACAGAGACATAGAATGGTGGCTGGATTCTCACTTTAAAGCAGCTCCCATTTCCTGGCAAGAGTTTTAAAATACAGTGTGAACTGATGCGGAGTGAAACCACACAATTACAAAAAANGAAAGATCTGGAATTCAGTTCCCATGGGAACTCTGAGACCAGGGTTTCAAATTTCTTCTGATAGTGTCCCCTCTCTCTTGTCTTACTATTTGCTTTTCCATCTTCCTTAATATATACTTCATCAGCAAGAGATAAAACAAGTGGGTAAGTGAGTGGGTAGCAATGCATCCTGATAGTCACAAGAGGAGCACTGTGGCTGTGTGTGTATGCCTGGTACATCTGAAAGGAAAACAAGCTTATTTTAGGAAGTCAGTAATAGTGGAGGGGCTGAGGAGATAGCTCAGATGACTACACAAACCTGACGACCTCTGTTTGACCTCAGGAACCCACATAAGCACAAGTGCACTGTGACATGTGTGTACTCCCCATACCTCACACACACACACACACACACACACACATACACACGAGACACACAACTAAAAATAGTATCTTGAATTGAAAAATAAGGAATGAGGTAAGTTTGCTCCTTAGTGGTGTAACAATGCAAAAGGGGGTAGACTCTAAAAGATTAAAGTGGTCACCTAACTGGAATCGTAATTTTGTTCCCCAATGATGCATTTGATGGTCGTCTTTACCCATGACTGTTACCTAGCACCATCCTCTTTTATTTCCTGTATATATCCCTTCCTTTTGGTGGAATTGGTCTTCATATAATTTTTTTTTCTTTTAACAGTACTTTTATTTGTGTGGGGGTGAGGAAGAGAGGGAGGGGGAGAGACATTAAGAGATAGAGAGACAGACAGACAGACAGACACAGAGAATATGTAGGAAAAGGNTATTATATTATCCCCTGGAGTTAAAAGCAGTTATGATCCACCTGACCTGGGTGCTGGGAACTGAACTCTGGTCCTCTGGAAGAGCAAGAAGTGTTTTTAACTACTAAGTCGTTGCTCTAGCCCCATATAATTATTTTAGAAAGTTTTTTTTTTGGGGGGGGGCGTGTTGAACTTCTCAATCTCCCTCTAGCTCGTGTGTGTGTGTGTGTGTGTGTGTGTGTGTGTTGTGTTCATGTGCCTGTGTTTATGTATGTGTACAGGCCAGGGGTTAATCTCAGGTGTCTCCTTTAACAGGTCTCTAGCTAATTTTGGTAAGATGTCCCAATGAACGTGGGCTCACTGACTGACTAGTTTGTCTGGCCAATAAGCTCCAGAGATCCTCCCTATTTCCATTCCACTTCCCACAGTACTATGGTTACAGATGCCTGTCATCATGGCTGGCTTTTTATGTAGGTGCTAGGGATCCAAGCTTAGGTATTCATGCTTATGCAGCAGGTACTTACCCACTGAACCATCTTGCCTGCCCCAACTATATGTTTTTTTTTCTATGTTTCTCCTCATCAACTATGTTTTAAAATAATGCAAAATTTAAGACATATATTATCTTCAATATGAATTGCTTAATGAAGTCAAATTGTTTCAAGAAGAAATTACTGTAGCAGTTCTTTCTACCCCAATNCTATTTTCTAGCCTGTTTCATCTTCTGTAGTATATTCCTTTTGTGTTTGAACTAAACTGACTTTTCACTTACGCAGAGTGCTATAAAGGGACGGGGTGGCAAGGATCCTGCTTAGTAAGTGTCCAGTGCTTAGGTTGCATGCAAAATTTATTCTTTTGTAGCTGAGTGTGGTGGCTCACACTTGTAATTGCAGCTCTTTGGAGGCTTATTTCTAGGCCAGCTTGATTTGGGGGAACCGTCTCAAAAAGACCAAACAATTCTTTATTCTTTTGTTAAGTGACAGAGGAGCCTAGCAAGTTAAATGTGTCAACATCAGAGAAGCCAAGATAATGTAAAATCTGTGCTATAATTTAAGTTAGAATGTAGATGAGAATATTTGAGTTTTATAAGATCTCAAATAGAAAAATTAGTAGCCTGTGCTGAGATAGAGCTGAGTGCAAATCCATGATTTATTTGGGAGGCTCTGGGTGATGGTGGTGATAATGTTGACTATGGGGATGATATAGGGGCCATAATGTTGATTAACATATTAAAGGGGTTTGATCATATTGTAGAATATGGGAAAATGTTAACTTTCATATCTTAAAAACATTTTAAAAGAAAACTTATATGTATGGGCATTTTGTCTGCATGTATGTCTGTGCATCTATTGCATGCCTGGTGTGCCCTTGGTGGCCAGAAGAGGATGAGATCCCGAGACCAGAGTTACAGATGGCTGTGAGTCACCATGCTAGGTACGAATGTGGGTCTTCTGGAAGAGCAGTCAGTGATCTTAACCACTGAGCCAATTCTCCAGCCCAATAGAAACCACTATTTTTGAATATTCATACATGTATACAATGTATTTTGGATCATATTCACCCCTACTCTCCCCTCCAACTTGTCCTGGATCTCCCCCCATTTCCTTCCCAATTCCAACTTTAAGTCTTTATTTTTGTAACCCACTGAGTCTAGTTAGTTCTGCCTATATGTCCATAATGTTGCCATCCACTGGAGCATGGGCAACCTCCCAGGGACCACAACCTTGCACGGGCATTCCCTCCCTTAGTAGCCATCACCCTCCAACAGCTCCTCCTGCTGGACATGCNCCTCTCCCACTCATACTGGAAATCTGACTGGCTTGATCTTGTGCAGGTCTTGTGCTTGCAATAGCAGCTCCTATAAGATCATGAGTACAACAGTCCTATCATGTCCAAAGGACAGTTTCACCCCAGTCCTCTCAAACCTTTGGCTCTTAGTTTTTTTTTTAAATGTATTTTCATTTTTCTTCGTGTGTGTGTGTGTGTGTGTGTGTGTATATGTATTCCATGTGTTCAGGTACCCGCAGAGACAAGAGAGCACAGGATCCTCTAGAATTACAGTTATAGGCAGGCAGTTGTGAGCTGCCCAACACGGGTACTGGGAGCCAAACTTGGGTTCTCTGGAAGCACAGCAAGTGCTCTAAACCACTGAGCCACCTCTCCAGCCCCTTACAGTCTTGCTGCCCCCTCTTCCACGATACCCCCTGAGCCCTGGGGAGAGGCAGGATATAGATGCCATGAAAATATAAAATTTCATTTTGAAATATCTACTATTCTCTCTGGGAGCCTGTAGGCTCGCAGACAAAACAAAAATCTTCACTATGATCAACTAATGCTCACACTTTCCAACANAAGCAATGAATTCTTCCTTTCTCCCCTCCCAGAAGCACATGTTGGCTTTATGATGGAACTTCAACTTTAGGATAAGGAACCCAGGCCTCAGGTTGCTTACTCTATACATCTCTTCCTTGTTCCTCCTCTGCCCAGTATACTGAAGAACCAACAAGATATACAGAGAACAAGGAGAAAACGACAAGTGGGTGCACACACAGTGAATCTAAAGCAGCAGCATCAGACCTGTTTAACAGTGTGACTGATTTCATTTTTAAAGATTTATGTATGTCTGGTTGTAAGTACATGTGCAAGCTAGTGCCCTAGCTTTTGTGGATCTGGAATTACAGGCAGTTGTTAGCTGCCCAACATGGTGTTGGGAGCCAAACTGGAGTCCTCTGGAATAATGTCAGTATTCTTAACTTTTGTACTGTCTAGCCAGCCTTGAGTACAGCATCAAGTCAGATAAGCTGACATTTCAGGGGGCACTGTGAGAGATTTCTAAGGTGTGTGAGGGCTAGGTGCAGGAAGGGGCATGGATACAAAGGGGCTTCCAGGATTAAATACTGAGGAATTCTGCAGAGGTAGTCCCTGGAGCTCCTCCTACTTGTATACTACACTGTGGAGTGGCTTGAGCCTCTTAAGACGATGTCGTTGAGAAAAACTACAATTTCACTGCTCCTGAGTGTGTAAGGTGTGAACTGTAGAATAAAGTTCCACAGTTATGCCAATAACTTAATAGTTTATTAGTCAGTCAACAATATTACAAATATTTAAAAATTACTTAATATAAATAGTTGGCAGCAAACTATTCCATTACAGAGTTAAATTACCAGTACAACAGACAGACTGGAGATTTAGACACCTGGAAGATAACAATAAAATAAACTAAATTATTTAACAAAAATTTTAAGCTGAAGGCGTTTCACCTAGTGTCCATAAAAGCATGGGTTCTCTTTTTATTTAGAAAAAAATAAAAAACGGCTTTAACACCCCATTAGGAATATAAAATAAAATCAACTGAAAATATTAATTTGCATATCAAAGAACCATTTATAGTTACAATCCAAACACTCCATAAACCACTTGTGCGATTCTATACAGAAACTGGGAATTAGAAACTAGTTGCTTTAATATTACAAAGATTTCAGCTCCAAAAATAATTCAACATAAAATAAACTTTAGCAATTAGTGTCATAAAATTATATATTTTCACATAAAAATACAAAATAATATTAATGACAAGAATATGAAAAATTATTCCAAGTATTTTACTACTATTAAAATAAAATAAAACCCAAAAAAACAAAATAGAAATATGCATGAAAAAAGTCTCTCCTTTTGTTAGCAAAACACTATCCAAAATAACTACAATCATTTACATCAGTACAAAGATTTCTGGGTTTAAAAAATAGTTGCAATGACAAAAGGGGCATCTTTTCTGACAGTAAAAAATGACACTGTGGATAAAGTCTGCAAAATATGCAATGAAAAAAATAAATTTGCATTAAAAAGGTTTACACTGTATCTTTATACAAACATTAGAAACAGTATTGCACATCACAACACAGAATCGAGGTTAGTCAGCCTTCCAAAGTGTGTTATATTCAAGTTTTGTGGCATCTGTGAGGAGAGGCTCGTGCAGCCAGATGCAACAGGGATAAAATATCAAGTGTTTTCCATACACAAATATATAAATGCTAAATGTCTCCTTCTTAACAAAAAGTGTGGATTTTTAAAGTACTTTTTCCTCCACAGTCATTCATACTTTTGGGCAGCAATATGAACATTTAGGGAACACAAATGAAGAAGCTTTGAAAATACAAAAATACAATCAAAATTAATAATTTTCTACAAAAATAGTAAAATAAATATGATCTGTAAATTAAAAAAAAACTCTAATACAGTGTTTAACAGTTAGAAAATAAGAATGTAGTACATAAAAGGAAAAATAATCCCCAAACACAAAAGGAAACAAATTAGAGGTAGGGGTGAGGCAGGGAGGAACAAAATATTAGACCAATAAGCTCTGTCCTAACAGAAACGAAGGTGACACAAACCAGCATTTCTGTCACATTCACCCTGGTGGGAAAGGGTATCCATTTCATTTCCCTTCATTTCAAATTTTTACTTCCGTTTAAGAAGGGAAAATGATTTTCGGCATCTCCAATTATTTCATCATACAATTTATTTTAGAGTTCATTATTTAATACATGAAAAGGCTCTTCAATTTTAAACATTAAGCAGAAATTATGAAAATAAAGTTTAAAAATCTGCGAAATTAAATATCTAAATAATTAACATTGCAAAACTACTGATTTCTTTTCTAAATTCCAAAAATTGAGGTATAGCAAAGGAGATGTCATCAGTCAAAAAAAGTGTGCCATAAAATAGCTGACTGTTGGAAAAATCTCTCACAGAGATATAAAAATAGTGCATAACAAATGTCAAAATGGATCAAGGTCTGGCAGGGCGAGGGTAGAAAAGAATGCTCCAGAAACTCTGGAGGGTCATGGGGAGTAACAAGTAGGGACACTGACAAATAAATTAGTAAAGAGCTCCTCTGAAAACAGTGTCAACTTCAAACATTAAAAACTTGAGCCACAACCACAATAAAACAGCAGAGTTAGACATGAACCACGTATTTTTACAGTACAAAAAAGCATACCATCGACAACCAATGTTGAGATCAGCACTTTGCTCATGTGAAGGATTGTCCCAAGGGTTTGCTGCACAGGCTATACCCTTGTAATTTTCTCTCTTTAGAGTCAAAAATCTTAGTTCTGCATTAAAACAAAACAAAAACAAAAACAAAAACATTTACCATTGTGGGGTGCTTTGCTTCCACTGCAGAGTAACTCCTACATTATCAACACAGGGCTAGCTGCGGTTAGGATGCTCTAAAGAGGAAAACCACCACGAACGATGTTCTAGGTCAGAACTGTGCATGTTTCCACGCAACTCCCTCAATAAAGAAAAAAGAAAAAAAACTGCAAGCAAAGTCATTACTGAAATTCCTTCATCAAAATTTTAAAAAAGCAATTCTTAACCATTAAGAATAACAATGCTCCATGCAACAGTGACCCCAGTTCAGACAGAAGACCCCATATACATAGGTCAAACATGTAAGCAAATTTAAGCCAGATTTCACCATTGTCTTAAAGGTAAATTTTATGCAACTAGCCATCTGTTATATTTTCCCATCTCCATTTTGACTTCACTAAAGTTCTGTGTTCTTCCAGAAAGCCCTCTTTTAAAGTATGGGCTTCTCATGGGTCTCACATTCGGTGACTGGTTAGCAGTGTGCTGGCCATCTTTGGTTTTTAAAGGATATCTTAACCATGAACTATCAAAGGGGCTAAAATCAACTTTCTTTAAAATTCCTGTGTTTTTCTTTTATTCAATCTTTTATCTATACTCTATCACTGCACATGAATTAGAACCGCACATCACAAAATTGCACAGGGATTACAAATATTACATCCAGTCTGCATAAAATCGAATTCCACTACTGACCAGATCACAAAATGGCTGCACTCTCTAATCTAAAACTAATTTGCATATTGTACACATGTAGGACAACATTTTTAACTTGAAGTCACAATAATGCATGCAAGTTTGCTTTTTTGTAAAGAAACAAATTTTATAATTTGTCCATGCTACCTAGATTCAAGAGAGCTTTTTGAACATTTGCAATACCTCACCTCATTAGTTAATGTCCTAGTGCATGCATATGGTGGACACAGGTTAAGTAAACATGCATTGTTTCACATTCTAAACTATGGCAGTTCCGGCCATATTGTGCTGCCTGCATTTCATCCGCAATGCAGTGTGTCTCTAACGTTTTCAATCCCGTATTAATAGGTGACATTTACACATAACACCTATATAGCAGCAAAGCTAATACAGCTTGTGATTAAAAATGTTTAAAAATAGCTAATAAATCAGATTATCTTGAGGTATTATTTCTTGCAAGTCAAAATGGAGAGCAACAAAATCAACCCTAATTTTTAGTTTATGTACACACTGAAAACAGCAACAATAAAAATAAGCATTTGTAGCAGACATATTCCATCTTCACTATTATTTTGCTACCTTTGGTAAAGTACTGGGGCAGATCTTGAAGTTAAAAACCCATGTTAAGAAATAAGTGCACGCTTCACCCACTATATAGCAGCAGACTGTGTTGCCCCTACGCAAAACATTCTCATATCTAATTTTAACTTTACATATAAAAATAACTTGGAGAAAATACAAAAAAACATTTTATTTTAACATGAAAATATCACAAAAATTAGTAAGCCTGAGATGTAGGGTTTTGGTGAAAAACAAGAGGCTTGTAGTGTTTTGGCTGCTGATAACGATGCATGTATTGAGAGCTGGGTGAGAAGCAGAAGAATGCACTTATTTCTTCTGCAGGTCAGTATCTTCAGCACAGTAAGCCACATGCACCCTTTCTTTCCTTGTTACACGGAGGCCAGTTTGCTATACTTAATTCCAGCGAAAGTGGATCTGACGTGGACGATCAGCACCTTCCTTCACCAATGGCTTATGGAACTCACGTCCTGCACGAGAGTGGATATTTGCCCAACAAAACTCACAGTAATACTGCAGGCAAGTGACATTGGCACAAAAAAAGGGGGCAAATTTTCCACCACAGCGTGCACCCTGGCATTCATCACACATCTGGTCATCCAGCACATATGGCTTTACCTCCACCTAGAAAGGGAAAAGAAAATTCCTCATTGGAGTCTGCTTGAGAGATAAAAATTTGGAATGATTTTAAATGTTTATAGTGTTCTAGAGAAAAGGATGAGAAAGTAGCAGTGTCTTAGGAAAACCACTTCCTCCACAGGAGGGTAAATGAAAGCCAGTTTGCTTCTGTGTCGACTACATTTGGGTATCATGTTTCATGTTCATCACTGGCTGTGAGCTTAAGTGGTTCAACACTAGTGCACTTATT